>JACXGI010009434.1:0-30403 GCA_016801175.1 Esox masquinongy
GTGTGTGGTGTGTGTGGTGTGTGTGGTGTGTGTGGTGTGTGTGGTGTGTGTGGTGTGTGTGGTGTGTGTGGTGTGTGTGTGAGATAGCATTGTTCTGTATCTCTTAAGGGGTTCTGACCAGGCTGTGCTGTGTGTCTATGCATGTGTGTTTTGATGTGGTGGTGTGAAGCAGCAGTACCACACTGAGGAGGACATGATTGAGTGGGCGAAGAGGGAGAGTGAGCGGGAGGAAAAGGAGCGCCTGGCCAGACTAACTCAACAGGAGCAAGAGGATCTGGAGCTGGCCATCGCCCTGAGCAAGTCAGAGTTCTCCTGAAACAATCCCGGGTACTCTGCGTGACCCCAGCCATCACCAAATGACGGGGGAAGTGGTGGGAGAATTGAACTAAACGGCCTGCCACTCGGACCCAATTAAGAGATTTGGAGTATTGGCCTCCGCCGATCTCCCTCTACCACTTAATTTTGTTTCACTCATAGGCATTTTTCAAGTTGGTCTATTTAATAAATCCTAATATTTTGGTGTTTGGTTGAGTTGTGGGAGTGGAACTATGATGTCCTCTGACTTCAGTAGCCATCCTGGTACAGTAAATAGACAGAGAGATTGTCAAGTATAGATGTAATGGTCATGTTGACGCCTTGACCACACTGAACAAACTGCAAAAGGTCTGCCTTCACTTGCAAGGGTCTTGTAGATGCTTGCTCACACCTGGACCAGATAATATTCAGCGCTTATGGTTTAAAAAAAAATCATCCCAGAGATTGAATGTCAAAGATTCAAAGTTATAAAATATAAAAATGGCATATACCAAATGGATATCAGCTGTTCTTCAGACTCACGATTTTATTATTTCATTTTGTTATGGGGGAATGATGATGATTGTGTTATAATTAACTTTTATCGAGTTAGTGAAAGAGTAATTCATCAAGGTATAAGCCAAAGTTAAATTGTGATTAATCTGTCATTTACATTTCAGTTATACAGCTGACGCTTTTATCCAAAGTAGTATCCAAATTCTTGATTGGCTTTCATGTCAGAGCCGGGGTCTTGTTAGTGTCTGTGTATGGATATGCATAGAGATCACCTGAGAGGTAAACTACAAAGCAAGATAGAGTTAGCCAGCTAACTTGTCTAAGTTTACTGTTTTTTTTAAAAGATCAACTTAAAATTGTCATGATAGATAATAGAATGTTAAACCAAAATCATATTGAAATTCAGCTTTCTGAAATAAACCAGAAAATCAGGAGTTATTTCTGTTTGTTTATTAAAGTTAGCTGGCTAACTTATTGATCCTGCGTTCCTGTAGTGCATGTCAGGATTTACCAAACTGAGTAGCCATTTTATGACGATAATAGTAGGCGTCAAATAATAGGGTACCATAATCCAGGGTGTCAGAAATCTACAGAATTTGTCATATTTTTCTAATCCCACAACTTACTATAGGTTGTTCACCTTTTCTATGAACTTTCATCTGTGTGTTTATCTTTGCCAAACAAGCAGTGAAAAAGACTTGCATGCTCATTATTTGAAGGAAAATTAATAACCATCTTGTTAAAAAAATGTAACATCTAAGTCTGACCATTAACCTTTCTTGACTTCGTCCTAATAATCTCCATTAAGTCTTATTGCAGTGCTGAGGGTTGTACAGGTGCTAAAAAGAACAAAACCAGTAAAACCACTATTCTTGTCCATTTACGTCCATACCTCTGCATGTAGTGTCAAGTGTAGCCTGTTTTTCATTGTCTTGAAATAGAATTTACGCTACCCACTGATACAGTTTGTGAAGATCTATTGGGTTCATAAAGTAATGTGGTGTAAACAAATGTGATGTCACATATGGAAAGCAGGTTGGTTGTACAGGAAAATATTTGTATTTTAAGTTGAAAAAGCATATAAAGAATGAATTATTAACCAGAAAACTGGATACAGGCCTGGTGAAATACTTGTGTGAAGAACCTCCCTACTAGAATAGCTGGCATTTGTACAGCTGTGACCAAAGTATTGGCACCCTTGCACTGTCTTGAAATTACTCATTTATAAAATGTTAAAATTCACATAAGTATTTGCTAACATAATTATTTATTTCAGTAGTATTGCAGAACCTTTGCTTCTAAATCCAAACCAAACACCCCTTGAAATCAGAAAATAAACAGAACTAGCAGTGACCAAGTTTTGACCCCTCAACTGAATATTTAGTACCAGCCTTTGGCCAAAACTGAAATGAAATGCTTCCTATAGCCATGGATAAACATCCTACACCTCTGCTGGCAGTTTTACCCACTTTTATGCCATATGCTCTACAGTAGTTCTTCCAGATTTAAAGGATGATCCCCGCTACTGTTTTCAGAATGCTCCACTGGTTTTCTCTTGCAGCCACATTCAGGATGGTTGGCTACAGTGGAATGGTCCTTAAACTTCTTGAGAACGAATGTACAATGGAAACAGGAACATCAAGGTCTCTGCCCATGGTTATCTACAATATTGTGTCTTTCCTCTTCAGACAATTCTCAGGATATCTTTTTTCACCATGCTCATTGTGGTACACAAAACAAGAGAATGAGTCTTTTTCTTAATTCAAACTGGCTGGATTAGTTATTTTCACAGGCGTCTCACACACTTCTGTTTAATTCCAAAGTAAAGGATAACGACCTGTTTGAATTATAATTATTTCTGATGACTTCTTAAAGGTGCCAATAATATGGTGTGGCATTTTTAGGATTTCTTAATAAGCTAAGATTCAGTAATTTATTTAGATTTGGGTTTTCTGTTTAACTGCAAACCAAACAAATTCATATAGTATGTGGATACCAAAATATTTGTATAAAAACATCAACATTTTCAAAAATATATATTTCTTAATGATGTGCAACAGTGCCAATACTTTTGACCGAAACTGTAAATTGCTTCTAAATGTCATGAAAATCTTAAACGAAATGACACCTTTCTTACCTGTTTACAGCTGCAATGGGTTAGCCATGTCTTCAGCATTAAGGAATGTTATCCCCACTTAAAACCAATAGGTACAGATTATAATGTTGGGCACAACTTTCCTCAGGAAAATGTGTCACCCCCCATTGTCAAATTTTCTCATGTATATATATATGTATGCTTTATATTTTCAACACATCTGGCTTTAGTTAAATACAGCTATCAGTAGTTTTTTTTAAGCAAATGGCTGTTGCTGCACATGATCGCATTGTGACGCTAAGCATCTTGTTTTATGTTGTTACACTGAGGTGATACCACAGTGAATAACTGCATTTCAAAGTCATAAAACTGACAAAGGAAAATATCCTTTGTCGTTCTGTACAAAGTCTGTTCTTCTGTCAGTGAAATTCTGTAAGTTGGCGGTTTTACTTTACAGAATCTGTTTCTGTGAGCAAGTAGAGGCTGAAATGGCTTGCTGGTGGGTGGGTGAAATGTAACTAGAATGTTACCTTGAAGAAATACATAGCAATGTTGTTTTGTTTCCAATTGAAAATAGAATAAGGATTTCATTAATCAAGAAAGCTTTACTGTGAAGGTACAGTTACAAGGGAATGCTGGGTCTGTCGTAGATGAAGTGAGCTGACTGTTTTCTGACCAATGCACAACTCCTGAACCCTTTCCTGCTTTTCAGCCAGGTTTGCTTATGTTCATCAGCAGAGACGTTTATAAATGACCACTTTGGTTAGTTAAGACGTCTCTGTTTGTACAGTGCTGTTTCTTCTTCACCATTGTCCTGTATTTGAAGGAGAGCAGAACTGTTGATTATCATGTAATTTGTATATACTTCTCTAATTTCAAATCCGAAACCTTTTGTGTGTCCAGGCTATTTACTTTCCAGGCTATTTAAAAACAGCTAATTGTAGGCCTTTTTCTGCCTGTCAGTATTTGGGAGTATTGGTCACAATATGCTAAATGCAACAGTTTAATACAAATACAGGATAATATAAACATTTCAAACAATACTCTTAAATACTTAACATATTTTTGTGTCAGGATGAATGTCAATCAACCTAGATTAGACCTTGACTGTGGGCATCAGGAAGAGTAGCTGCTGCTTTTGTTATTAGCTAATTATTGAGATCGTAATAAAAAATACTAAATGCAGTATTCAAATGATGGGGTAGAGCGTCCAGTTAAGCAACATTAGTCACCCTAATGGGGGGGGACACAATACCATTGTGTCAAGCAAAAATGTGACCACTAGGACATTTGCAGAACTAGAAAATGTGTTCCCCTCTCCAATTTGGTGCAAAGACAGGATATGTATTACATTAATTTTTATCAGTATTTCATAGACCCTTATTTGTTAGATTGAGGTCCTCAAGCACAGCAACTCAACTCTGTTTTCTGAAATAGAGACAACTATTGCAGCATTCTTGTCAATCAACATTTCTGCTTAGGTCTTCACATCTCAGTCTGAAGTAAATTTCTATGAACATCTTTATCTACACCTTTAAGACATCTACAGAAGAGTTAAAAATAGCTATTCAGCATGACAAAATAGTTGAAAAGAAAAGCTTTGAGTTAGGAAAAGAAGGGTTCAATTCTGGCTTTACTGGCAGAGGGATACAGTTAGCGTCAGGTTGCTTCCATCCTGAAAATATCAAAGACGGCGATTCATAAGAACAGGGTCAAGCAACAGACATTGGGGACAATAAAGCTACAGACTGGCAGAGGGCGAAAACGACTGTTCACTGACCGAGATAACCGTCAACTCATTCGAATGTCACTCAACAACCGTAGGATGACATCAAGTTAGTTCTTCATTCAGTGGGGTATAAATATGAGGTGACACACATGAAAAGTCCTTTATTGACATGGAGAAATTTCGAGAAAACACAAATGAAATAAGACCAAAGGTTGTTGACTTCCTAAATTAGGCAATGTCTAAGAAAAAATAGCTATGCATCTGAAAATCCTTATCTCCACAATCGGGGCAATAATTAAGAAGTTAAAACCAACTGGAGCTTTATTAAATCTCCCTGGAAGAAGACCGAAGTGTGCATTGCAGATGATTTAAGAGGTAAAAAATATCAACAATGAGGATACACCAGGTGATAACCCTAAAAGAGTTGTGTGGAATTATATGAACGTATGTTTCATTGGAAGTTAAATGTGTCTAGATAATGAGAACAACAGAAATATCTGTGTTTAGATCCTCGCTCTATAGGTCATGCTCTGCCAACCCAAGGAATGTAAAATGTTTACATTGACCTCTTGGCATTGGGTTCTTGTGGCAATATAATCTGTGCTAGGTAGACATGCCCTTCAATGTATAGACCAACTAGCAACCATCTTTACAGTGAGATTGATTTGAACAGCCAAGAGGTAACACTTACTGTGATCATTTTAAATAAAGTTGAATTCTCTCCCTTGACGTTCGACGGGTGCATGCCTAACAAAAGTGACCACTATACGAAAAGGCCTATATTCCTACAAATGGTATGCAGTGTCTTTGGTCATTTCTGGCTCTTTCACTGTCTCCACATTTAGTCGTTATAGTCCTAATTTATTATTGATTAAAAAATATTTTGGCCACAAATACACACACAAACCCCTATAATGACAAAGAAATACCTAATGCGCATAAGTATTCAGACCCTATGTTCAGTATGATAAGTTTTCTTGGGTATGTCTCTATCAGCTTTGCCCACTTGGATTTGATCAGTTTTTCCCATTCTTCCTTGTAGGTCCTGTTAACCTCTGTCAAATTGGATGGGGAGTGCCAGGGAATTACAATTTTTCAGGTTCACTGTAGAGAGGTATTAGCCAGGTGATGTACCTTGTTTTCACCAGAACTAGTGCTTGGCATTCAGGCCTAACAGTTAGATTTTGGTCTCATCAGACCAGAGAATGCATTTCATCATCCTCTCATAGTTCTTCATACTGCATGTCAAATGCTTTTTACTCAGGAGTGTCCTTCATGTAGCCGCTCTACCATAAAGGCCTGATTAGTGGAGGGCTGCAGAGAGACTTGTCCTTCTGGAACGTTCTCCCACCTCCACACAGGAGCTCTGTCAGAGTGACCATCAGATTCTTGGTCTCCTCCCTGACCAAGATCCTTCACCCACGATTACTCAGATTGGCAGGGCGGCCGGCTCTATGAAGAGTGTGGGCAGTTCCAAACTTCTTTCATTTAGAAATTATACTGGCCAGTGTGTTCTTGGGGACCTTTAATACTGCAGACATTTTTTGGTACCTATCCCCAGATCTTCAACCACATAGCTTGGTATTTACTTTGAGTTGTATTATAAGCTGTGGGACCTTACATAATCAGGTGTTTGCTTTTTAATACATAAGTATATTTCTAAAAAAACAGTTTTGCTTGGACATTATAGGTTATTATATGTATATCGATTAAGACAAAAAAGTAATTCCCTTTGAGAATAAGGCAGTAACATAGCAAAATGTGGGGAAAAAAGTGAAGGAGTCTTAATACTTTCCAAATGCACAGTAAATGTAAAGAAATGTGGTCAAGCCAGTTTATGTTTGCAAACAGCAGTCAAGCTATCTGCACTTGCATTCTGAAAATGGTTTTGCGAATACACTACTTTATGGTACAGTGGAACTTTCTGTACAAATGGCTGGTATACATTTTTGGAGTAGTGACTGGTCACTGGTAGTTTTTTAATGTATTGTGATGACCATGGCATACCATAACATTTGCATAATACTATATGCCAGCACAAAGGTGAGTAAAAATACTTTTATTTTCAATTAAGGTAAACTTTACAGCTTGAGGTATTGAGTGAGTAAAGTGCTTGCTGAGTTTGCAATGGTAGAATTGTGAGTACCCGATGTCCACACGTATAATAACCGAAGAAACACGCAAGTGAGGAACTTATGTCCGGCACTTCCTTTTAGAAATGCCTTCTGTTTTAGGGGTAATGTTTTCGGGTTAGCGTAGCCCTGAGGCCATACCGCCAAATCTCACCACGCCTCAGGGGACGCTTAGCATAGTCTAGTCTAAGAGGCTTAGGTTGGGGTTATGGATTTAGGGAGTGGTTCATGGTTAGGGGAAGTATGATTTATGATGTAAATCGGTTGGTAGTCCCTAAAAGCTCCTGTACTGTGTTGTGTCTGTCTGCTTGTGCATTAGTTTATTCCACTCGTAGATTGTGTGTACCACGATTGGCATGCGTCTACAGTATATGTTCAGTCTACCCATGATATAAAATCAATCAAATTTATTTTCAATCAATCACATTAATTTATAAAGCCCTTTTTACATCAGCAGTTGTCACAAAGTGCTTTTACAAAACACCCGGCCTTAAACCCCAAGGAGCATTGTTATTTGTTATTGTTCCATTTGTTATTGTTAAAACTCAGAAACTTGCACATTTTACTTGGAATGGCAGTAGCTTATTTGCATAAAATTACATTAGGAAAACAGTTGGTATCTTAAAGGCGTGGACACTGAAATTCAGGAGGGGACTAATGCAGATCTCACTTTTGCGAAGGTCGAACTCCGTCAGAAGAGAGAACGAAGACAAATGTAACTACTGTACTTCCTCATTTTCTCAAAATCTCGCTGGACACGGCCATTATTACCTGCGCCCAGGTAAAACCGTATGTCCACGTAAAGATTATCAGGCTCACTCTACACGTTCGCTGGATATTCTGTACGCTAACTGTATTTCAGCACAGTGGAATGAGTTTCATAACTGGTTGGAGACGAAGTGTGAAGAAAAATGACAGCAAAGGGTAAGTAAAACAAATGTAAAATTCACGTATTGGCAATGAGTAGGCAAAGCAAAGTTTTTAAACCTCGCTTTACAGTCTATAGTAGCATAGAACATATTGTATTTGTTGTCACAGATATTCATAGCCCATGTGGAAACCTAGATTGCCACCGTCTTAAATAATCTGAAAGGTTTTCATTACTGATGAGTGTAGCCTAACAATTCTGATTCTGATACAAGGTGCAAAAGACGTATTTTAATAATGTATTTGGCATGCGTTTGTTTTCAAATTCTAAAGCAGATTGTAGGAATCATGTAAAAGTGTTATCTAGGGCAGGGTTTCCCAACCCAGGGGACGAGCTTCCTCGGGGCCCAGAGAATTACCTTATTTTTTTAGATAGATATATTTTCTTACCTATTTTAAAGGGGTTGTCATGAGTAATTACATGTATTATGTATTGCGGCGTGTATCAAATGTAAAATATTCGGCCATAGTGGAAAAAGTTTGTGAACCTCTGATCTTCGGGAAGTGTATAAAAGGCAACATGCCAAAACTTGTGATTAAATATGTATACAAATGTATGGGATGTGGTACAACTATAAAGAAATATTTGTGTAAGAACATGGTATTAAATATGTACTGGCGGTTGCCTTTTCCTACTACAGTTTCCTTTTCAACTAAAGTGCCCAGAGCTGCCTAAACTAATCTTTGAGAACTTGAAATCAACCAAATAAATGCTGGACAATAATGCAACCATTTTTCGCCGTAACTGTCTTTAACCATATTAAAAAAAGGAAATTGCTGGCAAAATAAGCTTTATGGACATTAGGGTTAAAACTGGAGCATTTTCTCTGCTGTGAAGATGATCCTGTAAAATGCGAAAATCATTTGTGAAACCCTGACATAAGCTACTTACTGACAAGCTTTATCTAATTACACAAGTAGTTCCAATTGTAGTTATTCTGGAATGAGTTATATGTAAAAGGACAGCTACCACTCCCTCTCAGGTAATATTGATAGGAAAAATTCACTTTTTATGCTCAATAAAAATTTTATGCTCAATAAAAAGTGACGTACAGTGGGCAGGCCAATTTACTGAAAAATAATCTAAATGAGAGGGAAGAGATGAGCATTGGAGATCTCAAGTTTGGGTTATGAAAAACATTCCCTAGTTAGGTTTCTTACTAAGCTGTCTGTATCATGTTGATCCTAGGGATGCCTTGCTGGTGGAAGAAATCTCAGCCGACCCCAATGGTTCCCCTGAACTGTAAGTTTTCATGGATGACATGGACTGAGATCTTTGAACTGTGGATTTCGCTTTATTATGACAATGTATGAAATGAGATTGGATTCATGCAGTCATTCATAAAAGCATGGTTTTGCTTCTAGGTTGTCTGTCATAAACAGACCAGAACTTGATCCCATGCTCACAGACGTCACGTAAGTTTTGTAAACTTTAGTTATTTGGAAATTATGTTAATTCAACTTTGGTTCTTTAGGGATGTTTTACAGCAGGGCAATTGAATTCCATTTACAGATGTTATGACTGATTGTGATCAGTCCGTTTTGGCTAATCTGCCTATTCACTGAAAATATTTAGTTGTGTCAGGATTTCTATAGGTTACACTATTATGTTACGCAATACTAGGTCTTGTTCAAATTGCTACCAACACTTGTGCTCATTTTTTTGTCTATGTGGCCTACATTTTGCCTCCACTGTTTCAGGTTACAGCTACCAGACAAAGATGCACTCAACTCTACAGAACCGTCGGAAACGTAAGTCTCAGAGTCAGTGGCTGGGTGATATAGTGTAGAGGGTTGAGTAGTTTGAGGGAGGGGTATTGACAGTTAGCAGTCAGTGGGGAGGCGATGACATCATTCTTTCCTGCTCTTCAACATATCAATAATTCAGAGAAGACATTTCATTGAAGCTGGCTATAATCTTATCTCTGGTTGGGCTCCTGGGAGGCACCATGACTAGGGCCAGCCTTCGTTCTCGCTAACCCAACGCAATGTAATTTCATGTCATTGACTCACATCATTCCTCAGCATATGATCGGTTTTAATTCTCATCAATGCATGCGAGAAGGTTGGCTGTTGTTGTGACCACACCATCTTACTGACATCAGGTAATTGTGATATTCATTAGGCATTTCCATCTTAAAGAGAGAATCTGAAGATAATTTTGCCAGATGCAATGTAGAAATGGAGTGATGGTTTGGCCATTTGGAAGTGTCTACATTTGTTAGGCATTTGGGTTCTTTTTAATGTAATCTGTATTTGCTTGTGCTATGCTATCTCTCGTCAGTATATGTAAAATTGCTTTTAAAACATGTGCAGTTCACCATCAATTCCCAGGTTATTGGCATTGGGTGGTACAAATTGGCTCAGCACTTTCCGGTGTTGTGTCAGAGAAGACTGAATAGCCCCGTCAAACTTTAATGATTTCTTGTGGTCTGTTCAGTGCCTGTCAGCTTAATCATTGTTGTTGTTGGACGGGGAATGCATCCTCCTCCAAGTACAGATGCCGGCAAATTCTTTGCTCGTTCATTGACCGTTGTGATAAGAAGCAGAATGAGAAATGCTTTGGAGGACAATTCACTCAATCTTCTACACTTCCAAGCCTGCCAGGAGTTGCTATGAAGACCAATAGAAAAAGCATAAATTGAATACTGAGGGTAGAAAAACAGGGACCTTTTCCCAATATCTTAAACAACCAGAGAACTTAGACTGTACCACCATCCGTATTGTCCACACTTTCAGAGTGCTTTTTGGAATTATTGATATAAGTATCTTATAAATAAAAATAAAATAAATAAAAGCATTATTTTCAATAAACAAAGCAACTTTTCCAACTATTAACTTTTTTCACAACTGATATGGTTTCACCAATGCAGAACAAAAACTCTTTCTGAATTTTACTGAGGGATTTTGAAGTTCTCCAATATGTTTAACGTGTTCATTGTATTTTTTTTATTATAAAAGCCTAGTCGTTTTTTAGGCACGGCCCCAAAGTGTACCAGAGATAATTTCAGATGTGTTATAATCTGAAGTACCTAAAAAGGGCACTACAGTAGATGTGTTATAATGAATTCAGTTCTCTTTGAAACTTACGAAAATGAACATTTCCAGTAATTGACCCCTGTTTTCAACCCTAGGTGGAGCTGTTCCTAAAATAAATTGCTTTCTCTTTATCATTAATAACAAACATCTATGTTAGTTCCCCTGAATCAAAAAAAGCAGGAGCCAAAAAAGTTTCTTGACTGAATGTTAACCCTTCATGCTGCCCTAGTGCCGATAATGTACATTTTACAGACGTCAGACTTCAACTGATTACATTTTGGTGTCAAAGTAACAAGCAAACAGAACACTGTTAAATAACACACAATCCCATTGCGTACTGTTGTCAACTCTGGCTTTACTTAATGACTAAAGTAGAAAGAAAGGTTTTCTATGGTAGCTAACACATGGGAGAAGATGCAGTGATGTGATGTATAATAGGGGCAATGATAAACATCTCAGATGCGCTGGTCTGCTGTTTCCCTGCTGCACAATATTCCCCAGAGGAAACTAACTAACCTTGACTGAGGGTGTGTGTGTTTTTTTAACTACTGGGTGCCATTGTACCATAACGTACAGTTGATGTCGTCAAGAACTCCTCCCCTGAGTTGACCTGCTTGTTCGTGTCTTGGACAGATTTACCATGTTCCCGATCAATTTTCCTCTATAACCAAAAAACAGACTGCTGTCGGAGAACTCCTTATGATAAGAGGCTGGCTTTTTCTGTTGGATCACTCACTTACAGGGTGATTGACTGTGGTGACTTTGCATTGTCTCAGTAGCTCTCATCTCTGTTACCCATCTCTGACTCCTGACTCTGTAATCGAGGGCAGCGCGTCTTTGCCACTTCTGCTGCAGCAGTCCGCCTGACCCACTGCAGTAAATGCTTCTTTCTTCGGGAATGTTACCGGGTGGATTTTGTAATTCTCTCTTTAAGGCACTCAGATATCTAGCTCTGCTGTTTTTCGCAGATCGTCCGAGTTGTAGTTGCCTATTATTGTCGGCTGAAGCAGCACACGGGGTTCCACCTATCTGTCGTGGAGAGTGGATTTCTGTGTGTGTGTGTTTTCTCATTTTTGTCATACAACTGGAGTTCACAACAGTTAGCCCAACCCTGCCTATGCATCAGCCAATCAGAGACAAGACTGCAGTGTGTAGCGTGAGCGTGATGATGGGAAGAGGCGGGACAAGAGGAGGAGAGTTGAAGGACTATGCTTGTGTGTGCGCGCGTGTGTGTGTGTATGTGTGCACGTACGTGTGTATGCATGGAGGCGGAGTGTTGGGTGTTGGAAGATGTTTAGTTTCCCAATTTGTGATAGTCATCCTGATCTTATTAAGGGCTGGGTTCTTTCTCTCCTCTTCTGCCTGCCCGGCTGGCTGCTGATTCTGCTGCCGCTTGAAGGAGAGTGTCACGCTGCACATCTGAAAAGGCCCGAGACATAGTCAGTTCCCTTCTGCATTTGCTGTCTCTCTCTACCTCCATCTAACACTCTGCCAGATGAAAATGTCAGAAGAGGCTGAATCTCTGTCAAACGGGTAAGGGTTGTCTAGATGTGGCTGTGTGGTGTAGTGTTCAGACAGATACTGCGTATGAGGTTTAGTGTGTGTGTGTGTGTGTGTGTGTGTGTTGTATACTGTAACAAGTCATTTTTCCGAAATCACATACAGTTTAGTCATTTTAGCAGACACACTTACCCAAATGACTTTAGAGCATTAATATTGAAATAGCTAGGTGGGACAACCACATAAGCCTGTTGTAGTGAGCATGTTTTATTTAATGAAGTAGCTATCGACGTGTAACTGAAACAATAGCGTGCTCTTATGTTAAAGGTATCCGGAAAAAGTGCACACGTTATAGAACATCCACCTCATCTTTTGTCTCATGGTTTAATTGAGTTGAGGTGCAGCTTCTTCTACTGCAGTATGTCTTTGTTTGTCTTTCTTTAACTCGGCCTTCAGTACTTCAATGAGGAATGCAGATAAAGCGATGTTTTATCACTGTGTCTGAGTGCTTTTGCTCATCTGCGTGTGTTCTCCTCCGAGTGAGCATGTGCGAGTTTGAGTATCTCTCAAAGTAATGATCTCTTGTGGAAGTTGCCCCCCAGAACAAACCGGCATTGCAGAGTTGTTGACTTCAATTAATGAATTATGGACAATGTATGCTGTCTAGACTATGCTCAACCATTTAATGAACAAAACATTTCATTGTGTTTACATTATCACAACATTTCTTTTAGACAGACCTTGGCCATAATATGTCAGTTTTAAATTACATGTCAGGCTTTAGCAATATTTCTTGAGCAAGTATTCTTAAATAATGTCTAGTTTCTGTCTGTACTTTCTGCTGGACACTTTTTTTTTCATTGGCTTGATAAACAACTAAACCGACTTTCAAACATGACAGTCAATTCAATTTTTTGATGAACGTCAGCAGGTTTTGGTTTATTCAATAAGGAATATCAAATTTTATTAAAAGTGGTGGGCTGATTTTAGCTACCGATTAGAAACCGGACCATATTAACTTTTTAGATTGCAGCAGCAACAGTGCTAGTAGGCATTAATCTTCATGGACCTTTAAAATGTATTTAAGAACATCTCATTTGTGTTACATGTCTCAGTATTTTTTGTACCGTACCTAAGTATAACTAATTGAATACACACATGATACACACATGTATTTTTGTATGAGAAGGAGACTCGGTGTGTGGTAATATCAGCCTAACAGACCTACATTCAAACTCTTTAGTCCGATCTGTCCAACCCGCTCATAATCATTGAAAATAAAACACAGACGGTCAGGGATTATCGAACATTCCCCAAGCTACGGGTAAAGGATTATTTGATCAAACACGTTTTAATTAAAGACTGAATGCAGCCCCTGGGTCAAAATTGGACACCCTTGCTCTAGACCGTTTGTGTTGCAGTGACATTGCGACTGTTTTGTAGTAAGCAGCAAGTGACAGGCCTGCTTGTGGTCATAGGGCTGGATGGATGGTATGGTCATCCCTATGTCATTAGCCTGTGAAGGGGAGGAAATACAGGCCTGTTGTTCCCTATGGACCCTAAGAACTTCATTATAGTTTGAGAGATTTCAACAATGTTCCAGCATAAAGAGGTCTTCTGTATGGCTGATCTTCAGGAATGTAAAGGATGGACAGTCAGTCACCCTTATTGTAGAGATTCTACTCAGTTGTCCAGATCCCACTCTATTGTTTGGCTTAAAGATGAAGTTTGTTTTAATGCATTAACATATTTTATAAACTTTATTCGTAACATGCAAATGGGACAGTTTTTATAATATTTCATGCTGGATGCAAAATATTTAATGACCTACTAAATATGAAACGGCAAACCATTTTGGCTCATGAGCATTACTTTCAAAGCTAGTAGCTGATATGAATTCTGATAGTAAAGCTTTGGCGCGTCACTTTATAATATTGTGGATGTGAGCCCAATTTGCGAATACATTTGTTACCATCATTGAACAAGGACCATAGGGGTTTACAGTTTGTTGATCTGCATAGCCCTCAGCCTAGTATTCTGTCTGGGTATGACTTTGGACCCTGTGTGTTTTCTATTAATCTTACCAACAAGAGCACATAGTGGCTTCAAAACTGCCTACCAGTTAACATATGCTGTAAACCAACAACCAACATTTTAATCAATGAAAGTGCATAAAAATGTTCTATTGTTTAGATCGAGATTGGTTCATTTGGGATGAAGATAACTCCAGCTTTGTAATAATTATTTGAATTAAATGAACTATTTTAACAAATTGTCTTTGATGCAGAGGCAATTAAGAAACCTACTCACTGAGGAGACATTACAGAGAATAACAAATCTAGAAGGGTTGTCAGGTAACAGTGAGATAAATAGAAGAACAATGAAAGCCATGTATGAAGTCATTTCAGGCTGTGTGAAAAAGTGAGCCAGTATCATGCACTGCATACAGAACATTTGGAGGTTGTGTGTGTTCCTCTAGCCCTCCCACTAGAAACAGAACAGGGGCACTGCAGCAGAGCTCCCTGGGAGAGAGAACAAGTGACGTGGCCCTTTTGAAAAGATATTCACGACTGTAGATGACTAACGAAGTGCTCCTTTGTAGTTTAAGCTGTGTCATACTGCTCTATAGACTGCAGTTCTATATTTAGACAATTCACCTAGTTCTGGAGATGAAAACAAAACTGATTTTTTTCCTGGTTCATTCATAAGATAATCAAGCACATCTTGTTCCAACGTGGTGGCAATAATCAGCTTCTTTCAATGAACATTAAAAAGCTCATTCATGTCAGAGGTATAATGATGTACTTGTTCAAGAAAATTCTGTCATTCGAACATTTTTTGTCCTACATTAGTTGTGGATACTAGCTAAGATCAATATGTAACATACATAATTGGAAAGCCCTTCACCTATCGCTCTACCCCAGCCAGCTGGAGCATTGGCTGCCCAGGCAGGGGCTAATGGCAGCTCAAATAAATACTAAATACCTTTTTGTTGGTACCTCAGGACCCAGAAGACAGACCTGTCTTTGGACTTGGAGGACTGCATGGCAGCACTGGACCTGTTCCTGAGGAATGATTTTGAGGATGCCCTATCTAGGCTTCGATGCAGGTGAGAGACCTGGACACTGGTTATTTGCATGTGTTGCTGCATATGTTCGCTGACTGTTCTTAACCGGCTGATGCTATCTAGGTTACCTGATCAGAGAAAGCTTTTGCCAACTCCTTTCCTGTAACCTGGCGGCCAGGCTGGGGTGCTGCTTCACTGTACACTCTGTGGTTGTTAAAATAATAAATAGATAAGCTCTCCCGTTTGACACCCACAAGGTATTGTGTTCAAACACCATCATCGGGTTTCCTGTTATTTTCTGTACATTTCTCTCCTTTCTTGTAATGATAACAGTTAATCTTTTCTCAATCCACCACTCCCAAGTTTCTCATCCTTACAGTGTTTCTCAACTCATTGAATATACAGTTTACCTTACTATGGACAATCCTGCTCAGTTTCCTTGTTATTTTCCCAGTTTAGTTCTGAACACGTGTGTTCACATATAATATTAAGGAAGTATTTGCTCCCAGAGGATGGACATTTTATATCTCCCTTCACACTGACCTCTGGCCCTCACCAACCAAGGCTTGGCATATTATGTCAGCCGTCACCCTGGAGTGAGGCATGGTTAGTAAAAGTAGACTGACTTGCTATGTAGGCAGAACAAAGGTAAAGGCATTTCAACTCCTTCCTTTGTTTGGCATTGAAACATAACCTTTGAGGAAAGTTTTCACATCACCAGTGTCGTTGTGTCTAATATTACCTAATGCATTGTTGAAAATAGGTTTACACAGCATTGTGTCAGAGAACGGTGATAAGAGAAAATCTATGAAAAACCTGCCTGTAGTGCTCAAATAGCAGTGGCTCTACCTCTCCTTTCCTCTCCTTCCTTCAGGCTGTCGTTCTGACGCAGCAAGCTGGCCCAGGTATATTCTAGAATCTCTGTGGCACAGAACACACAGTGGCAAGCTTTTATCTGTATATGGATGCTCTATAGAGTACCTACAGATTATCTGTAACATTTAGACTACTAACCCAAACCATATTGTAAACCTAACTTTAACCTTAGCAAACAGTTGCTTATCAGCAGAAAGGTTTGTTGATAGTATGACTATCTATAGGTCATCTAGCCAGCAGCATAACACCCTGCATCCTTCTGCTGGCTTGCCTCTAAAGCTGATCAGGGTCGGCCCTGGTCAGTCCCTGGATGGGAGGCCAGATGCTGCTGGAAGTGATGTTGGAGGGCCAGCAGGGGGTGCTCTTCCCTTTTGTCTAAAGATCAGTGTCCCCAGGCAGTGAAGGGGACATTGCCCTGCTTAGGGTGCCGTACTTTGGATGGGACATTAAACAGGTGTCCCGACTCACTGTAGTCACTAAAGAACCCATTGCACTTATCATAAGTGGGGGATCCATTTCTCAGGATAAGAGCGTCAGCTACAGTAACTCACTAAAATGTAAATCTACAGATTTAGAAAAATTAAGTTTACCCAAAATAATTGTAATATAAAATAATACAATATGTATCATTAACGAGAGTGTTTATTCATCACGATGAGGGGTGTCAATACAATTCTTTTTAACCACACTCTACATTATAAGGCAAACATTGGCTTGCAGTTACTGTAGATTTGAAAGAAGAAAAATAAGTTGGTTGACATCAAAATAGCCAGCCAGCTAGTAGCTTTCAGTTAAAACGTAGAATTGGCAGACGTAGGCCTTACGTAAGTCTCCTGTCCCAATCATGTATGTAGAAGTTCCACCTCATTCCTGACGACTATGAATGCATGCCTTACACTAGGATGCGTGGATGGAAGGATTGATTGTGTACACACCACATGTATTTTGAAAGGTGGGGGAGGGGCTTTTGCTTCTGTAATACTGTGCAACACTAGTTATGAGAAACAAACATTTTGACAAACAGTGCAGTGTCATTAGCAAGCATGGCTCCGTTATTGGCAGCCCAGTAGTCAGTAGTACACATGTTGCAAAATCCTAGAAACCTTCACAAATTTCCCTGGTTTTCCCAAAATACGTGCTGGATGATTCCAGAGAATCAGAAGGGAGTAACCATAAAATCTGGAATCACAAGGATTTTGTGAAAACCAGATAATTTATTGGATGCACTTTTGTTACTCTGGTAAGATCGGATAGCAACTTGCACTATAAGTCCTCTACTGAAAAAACAATTGTTATCGGCTTAGCAGTGCTTATTTGTGGTATTCCTCATTCTGATATTCATTTTTGTACAAATTTCAGCACGTACGTAATTCACACTGAAACGTGAACATTTTTTTTGTCTGCGGTTGTGCAGCTGGCTCTGCCGCTGCCTGCAGTGCACATGCACTGCTACAGCATGGGTTCGAATCCAGCCCACTGTCCTTTCAGCATAAACTCTTTCCACTCTATTATCATGTTTTGATGAAAAATATATTTAAAAAAATATATCAAGAAATGAAATGTGCTTGTAGAAATTGAGCAGCTTTTTTCCTCTGGCTGGCTTGTTTATCTTTCCAGGACATTAAATTAGATTTGCCCGTGATGGTGATTAGCCTGTCGTAGTTACTGCACCGGCCTCTGTCCTCTTCATAACAGTCAACAAGGCAGAAGGCACACAGTAGTCACAAACATGCCATCAATTCATGTCCCATTTTTTTTACATGGTGATTTTTCTCCTGTACACAAGTGCGCTTGTCTCCCCTTAAATAAATGTGTATGGTATTTAGAGTGACATACATTTGATGATATAGTTTACATGTACAGTACACGCGTGTGAAAGTGGGTCACATTAAGGTAACCAATGTGTATGGTATTTAGAGTGACATACATTTGATGATATAGTTTACATGTACAGTACACGCATGTGAAAGTGGGTCACATTAAGGTAACCAATACAACGTCATCGTGTGGCTAATACAACCCTGTTTCCAAAAATGTCGGGACGCTGCGTAAAATGCAAATAAAAACAGAATGCAATCATTCATCCCTATATTTAATTGAATATAGTACAAAAGCAAAATATCAAATGTTGAAACTGAGAAATGTTATTGTTTTTGGAAAAATACATCCCCATTTTGAATTTGATGTCAGCAACACGTTTCAAACGATTTGGGACAGGGGTATGTTTACCACTGTGTTGCGTTACTTCTTATAGCAATACTCTGTAAGCGTTTGGGAACTGAGGAGACTGATTGCTGTAGTTTTGAAAGTGAACTTTATTCCCATTCTTGCTTGATATAGGATGTCAACAGCTCAACAGTTCGGGTTCTCCTTTGTCGTATTTTTCGTTACATAATTGTTTTCAATGGGTGACAGGTCTGAACTGCAGGCAGGCCAGTTTAGTACCCAGACTCTTTTACTATGGAGCCATGCTGTTGTAATATGTGCAGAATGTGGTTTGGCATTGTCTTGCTGAAAAAAACAAAGCCTTCCCTGAAAAAGACGTTGTCTGGATAGCAGCATATGTTGCTCCAAAACCTGTATATATTGTTCAGCATTAATGGTGCCTTCACAGATATGCAAGTCACCCATGCCATGTGCATTAATGCACCCCCATACCATCACGGATGCTGACTTTTGAACTCTGTGCTGATAAGAAGCCGGATGGTCCCATGCGGCGTCCATGATTCCAAAAAATAATTACAAATTTTGATTAGTCAGACCACAGGACAGTTTTCCACTTCACCTCAGTTCATCTTAAATGAGCTCGGGCCCAGAGAAGTCGGCGGCGGTTCTGGATCTTTTTATACATGGTTTCTTCTCTGCATGGCAGAGTTTTAACTTGCATTTGTGGATGCAGCGACTTACTGTGTTCACAGACAATGGTTTTCGGAAGTGTTCCTGAGCCCATGCAGTGATTTTCACTACAGAATCGTGTCTGTTTTTAATCGCAGTGATCCACAAACTCTTTGCAATTGTAATTGAGAAACATTATTCTTCAATTGTTTCACTATTTGCCCATGCCGTCTTTCACAGGGTGGTGAACCCCTCCCCATCCTCACTTCTGACAGACCCATCCTCTCTGGAATGATCTTTTAATACCCAATCATGTTACTGACCTTTTGCCAATTGATCTTATTAGTTGTGTGATATTCCACCAGGTTCAGTTTTTTAGCATTACACAATTTTTCCAGTCTTTTGTTGTCTCTGTCCAAACTTTTTTGAAATGTGTTGCTGGCATCAAATTCAAAGTGGGCATATATTTTTCAAGAAACAGTAAAATGTCTCAGTTTCAACAGTTGATATGTTGTCTTTGTACTATATCCTATTGAATATCACGTTTAAATGATTTGCACAACATTGCATTCTGTTTTTATTTACATTTTATGCAGCGTCCCAACTTTTTTGGAGACAGGGTTGTAATATACTAGTGGATTTGTAAGTGATGTTTTTTTTCCAGAGGTCTCGTGACTTGTGATCAATGGCAGTGAAGTGGCAGTGAAATGTTAACCATGCAGGCATGCCACATTCCTGTGAAGAGACTTCTGTCACACCAGTCAAGGACCATCCTTTCAATGTTTCTGTGGCTGAGCCTGCTGGGAACCAGTCAGACCAGCAGTTCTGCCTGTGGAATGTAAAAGCCACAATGTTAAATTCAGGGCCATATTGTCACTTTAAGCGAGCAGAGTTTGGAAAATACATAAAATATAATGCATAGTGAATGGAGATTATCATATACTAATACTTTGAAAGTAAGGACATGACAGTACTTGTTGTGGTCTTTTTTAATGTGCAAAGTATTTGGATTGTGAGAAGACAACAATGATACAGAGCCTTTACTTTCTCCACATTTTGTTGTGTTATAGACTTCATTTATAATTCAAATGACATGATTTAGAAAGACACAAGTGAAGTGAAGGAGACTGAGAAATTTCCTGAAGGCACCATAGGCGCTAAAGATAGAGCTGAAAATTTCTGTGCTGTCTTCTTTTTCTTCCTAGAACAAAAGACAGCATGTACCACGCGCTCACATACGCCACCATACTGGAGATGCAGGCCATGATGACATTTGACCCGGAACACATCCTAGCAGCAGGAAACACCATGAAGGAGGCTCAGGGAGTCTGTCAGCGGTAAGGCTTGTGTGAAGGGGCCACATTGTTCTCAAATAAAAGTCTGGTTATTTGAGGAACTATCAAAGCTGTGCAATCATAAAGCGAGGAATCCAATTATACCATTGAAAATGTAATAACTTGGTGAATTGTATATTTGTTTATAGTTCATTGGACTTTTTTATTGCAATTCAGAATGTGCTGTTATCTATAGCGACTTGCATACATTATTCACTGCACACATTTAGTACATAGAGTATTTTAAATATTTTTTGTGACAAAATAAGACATTTTTAACTCATTCTATGAAGAACAACTATGTACATGGGAAATCCATTTGGCTCTGGTAATTTTGGGAGATCAGAGGTGGCTGGTGAGCTCCATGTTCTGTGAGATAATCCCAGAAGAGATGTCTAATGGGTCCTTTCAGTTCTCGTTGCCTGGTGGAATTTCAGAGCTGCCTGTAACACAGAGCCTTGGAGTTTGAGTGTGAAAAAATGTCCTGTACGGACATGTCTATCCTAAAGGTGGCACACACATGAACATACACACACTAACACCCACACAATCTCCCAGACTGGGCTAGCCTCACTGTTTGACACCCTGAGGGGGGAGGGAAACCCCATGACATAGGCCACAACGATTAGCATGAATTTAGGATGGCTATGCAAATACAACGTTAACCAGATGTTTAAAATTACTCCATAAATCACCGATATGCAGTGGTTACAATACACAATTTATTATACGGCAGAATTGTATTAAAATAATTCCCTTTACTAAAACCTGATCCAAGTTAGCAAAACTTACTGTCAATGTCTGTCATGACTTTGGTTTTTAAGTATTCAACAACTACAGTGTGTTGAATCTTGGCTTGCATATCCACAGACTGATTTGATTGTTGTGAACCAACTCTCCTGTGTGTCTGTCTCATCAAACAATTAGTCAGTAATAAAGTATAATGAGGTTCTGTATTCTCTGCCAGGTTCCGCAAAAAGTCAACCTTTTCAAACAGAAACTTCACAGAAGGTTAGTATGGTTAGCTTAGTCTTGTATATTTAATTGAGGAACCAACATTTTGTCAACAGGTACGCATTTTGAAACACGGCCAAATGTTCTGCTACAGGCCTCTTCTCACACCAGCCATTAGGGTGATAAAAAATGCCACTATAAAACTGTATAATGTCTGTTTTTGAGAGATGTTAATCTTTTACCCCTTGCTACAAGCTATTATGGTTGTTCATTATCTGAGAATACCATTTAAAGTGTGTTTCTTTTGTGTGGGTTTATTGTGCAGCCGTCAGCTGTTGTAATAATGTTTTGAGTGCGTCAGAAGATAATTGTGCTGTCATTTTCATCTCAGAGGAACTCCATGCTGAAGTGTGCTATGCAGAATGTCTCCTACAGAGGGCAGCACTCACCTTCCTTCAGGTCACTATTACGACATCAACCACTAAAACTCACCATCTCTGTCGCGCTCATCTAGATGTTTGACTTTATTTAAAATATAGTTTAATATAGTCTGTGTATCCTTAAATGTTAAACGTTCTATTTATCTCTTTTCTCTGTAGGATGAGAACATGATTAGTTTCATCAAGGGAGGAATAAAAGTTAGGAATAGCTACCAGACATATAAGTGAGTACCCTTGATGTAATCCATGGGATTCATAGAGTATTCCCTATATTCCTCAACTATTTTCAAGCAACAAGAAACAATGGACAATATACCACAACTAAAAGCTGTTCTTATGTACAACACAAATCTGAGTTCCTATGCACAGCCCTTAGGAGTGGTATATTGACTATATACCACAAACCCTGTGCTACATTACATTGTATTACATTACATTGTATTATAAGCCTGTTACTAATGCAGCTGTTTCCAAAAAAGATACCACAACTTCCAGCCAATCAAAAGTTAGGGTTCAAATCACCTGGTTTGTTATAAAGAACAAACATCTGTATTTCAGAGAGCTTCATATGGTCCTCCAATCTTCAACCTACGTTAGTGGTGACAACCATGGGCATTTTCAAGGCGGGGTCAAGCTTGGAGTGGGAGCTTTCAATTTGGTAAGGGGACTGTTTCATGTCATTTTGGGTCAAGCGCCACATCAGAATTTAAAAGCTCAGAGTACAACACAGGACCTTATTTGTACCTTATTTGGACCTTATATAATAACTGCCCACATTATCAAAAGTAATGTGGGCAGTTATTATAAAATTAATTGCTCCACTATACTGTATTCATGTTATTTACAGATGATCTCCATGCTACCGACTCGGACCCTCAGGCTGCTGGAGTTTGTAGGTTTCTCTGGCAATAAGGTACAAGCCTCCCTCTGTTTTCCTTGGTGGCCCTGAGATGATGTGTGTGAGATGGCTGGACTGGATGGACTTTGTGCTGTTTGTGTTGGCAGGAGTTTGGACTGCAGCAGCTGACCGAGGGCTCGGCAGGTCAAACCTTCAGGTCCTTCCTCTGTAACATGCTGCTGCTCTGCTACCACACCTTCATGAGCTTCATCCTGGGTGAGAGAGAGGTGGACGTTATCAGACATTACCACCAGGGTTTGGGTCAATTCTAAACTGAGCCAAGAGTCTGCCCAATTCAAATATGATGTTTAAACTGAATTAATTTAAGAAATTACACATTTATCCACAACCCTGGTTATCAGTCAGACATTTTCATCTGCTGGCGAGCCCTATAGCCTAGACACATTCTAGTCAGTGGTACCCTTCTACGGGAAAGGGTGATATTTTCCATCAATGCATTAAACTAGCCTCAAATAAAATGTCTTTTACTCCTCATGATTATAGGCACTGGGGAGGGAGATGTGGAGGATGCAGAGAAACTCCTTCAGCCCTATCTCAAACACTATCCTAAGGTCAGAGAGAACCTTAGTCTGCATCTATGGCAGAACACTACAATCATATTTCAGTTCTGTTGTTTTAGTGGGCATTAAAAACAGGGTGTTTCAAGGCCTGGCTGATGATTGGCTGAAAACCGTAGTATAATGAGAAGTTTAAACCGGGTGGTTTGAGCCCTGAATGCTGATTGGTTCAAATGTACCTGTGTTGTTTTTAGGGGTCGATCTTCTTGTTCTTCGCTGGTCGAATTGAAGTTATCAAAGGAAACCTGGATGTTGTGAGTGTGGATCAATCATTCTAAGAATATTATTCTATGTTTTAGCAACAAACCAAGCCAGCTGTCACATGTATTTAGTTTTGAGTTGTATTTGAACAGTATTCACACGTGTGTGTGGGTGTGTGGGTGTGTGGGTGTGTGGGTGTGTGTGTGTGTGTGTGTGTGTGTGTGTGTGTGTGTGTGTGTGTGTGTGTACCAGGCTATAGAGCGTTTTGAAGAGTGCTGTGAAGCACAGCAGCAGTGGAAGCAGTTCCATCACATGTGCTACTGGGAGCTGATGTGGTGTTTCACATACAAGCGGCATTGGAAAATGGCCTACTTCTACGCTGATCTGCTCAGCAAAGAGAATGCCTGGTCCAAGGTGGGACATCCTGATATTTACTATTTTTGTTAATTCGTCAGCACTGTATAACAGAATATGTTTTATTAGGAAATCCAGTAAAGAGATTTACGATTGGCAACACCTTTTTAACATAAGGAATATGACCGTGATAAACTTGAAAGGGGCAATCTGGAGTTGCTTCATACGTGTTTGCAGTTATATGTTAATGATATTTCATGGTATTTATCCATTGATTCTTGAAGAATATAACTTACAGTGAATGCCTTTTAGGATACTTTAACTGTTGTGTTCAAGTAAATGTAAACTAAAATTCTACTGCCTCTAAACATGGTTCTGACTAAAATGTTGACTTCAGCCAGTCCTTTCAATTTTTTTGTTGTGGTTACATTTACCCTGTTTTTAATACCCACTTATTGCTTTCTATCTCCACGTTTTGCTCTGGTTCTGTCAAACATTTAGGAGGTGGTTGACGGATGTTTTTATATTTTGACACGTTTTAGGATACATCTAACTAAATTCAAATTGAGGTTGTTTGAAAATTTGACCTCCAGTACCAGATTAGTGGGGATAAGGGTTCTTTAGGTCCATGTACATATTGGTAGAGGTGGCAGCGAATAGTTAATACTGTATTGCTGGGGCAAGCAACAAAGTCAGAACAGAACGTAGATTTGCATGTTATACACTTTTAATGTGTACATTGTCTCTCAAGGGCCACATTCACTGTATGTTGATGCTTGCTGAGTTACGGTTTTAACACTTGCACAATTCCCTCCAGGCAACGTATGCGTATATGAAGGGTGCCTACCTCAGCATGCTGACCAAGGAGGAATGCCAACCGTTTGGGGAGTGCGAGGTTATGCTGTTCAGGTAGGTCTCCACAACCGAACAAACCTTGATGCTTTGTGCGCTATAAAATGTTTTCTACCTGGTCATCTTAATATATTAAATGATCTGTTGTCTATCTATTCCAGGCAGGTACATGGGCTTAAGCAGAAAATAGCTGGAAAGTCTTTGCCAACTGAGAAGTTTGCAATCCGAAAAGCTCGTCGCTACCTGTCTGAGAACCCTATAACACTACCTGCACCTCCGCTGGTCAGTTACTTGAAAAGGAGAAGGAGGATCTGACTTGATACTTCAGTGTAATTAGAGGGTATTATAAACCAGGTGGTTTCAGCTGTTAATGCTGATTGGCTAAAATCTGTGTGGTGGTGTATCAGATATTAATAACAGGCTGGTTTGATTCCTAAATCCTGATTGGCTGACAATATAATAGTTCTACTGTATGAATGGGGATTTTAGTGAGATCCTGTGGCCATGTCTGTCCTTTGCAGGAGATGATGTACATCTGGAACGGTTATACAGTCATAGGAAAACACAAAGACCTGACGGAGGGCATGCTGAAAACACTGGATGATGCACAAGCGAAGCTCGACAGTAGTCCAAGTAACACAAACTTCTCCTGGAGAGTGCACATTGCCTCTACAAATGAATTTTGGAATATGATTAACAATTGAACTTAGATCACCTGTTTTGTTGTGTTGTTATTGCAATAGTGTAGAAATATACAGTGGCTCTCAAAAGTATTCATCCCCCTTGGACTTATTTTTGCCATCTAAATAGATTTAATCAGAAGAACACCAAAAAGTTTATAATGTGAATGTGAAAAATAAAATGTACACATTTTTCTAAATTAATTACAATTCAGTAAATAATTGATTACATTAGTATTCACCCCCTTTTTTGTTAATATTTGATAAAGGCACCTTTGGCAGCATTTACACCCATGAGTCTCGATGGATAAATCTCTACCAGCTTTGCACATCTGGACACACAAAAACTGCTCAAGCTCTGTCTAGTTGGATGAGGACCTTCGGTGAACAGCAATTTTTAACTCTTTCCACATATTTTCAATTGCATTGAGGTCTGAGCTTTGACTGGGCTTGCGCCAAACATAGCAATTAGAGTTAAGGCCGAAAAGCTGTATTTTGGTGTCATCAGACCATTTAATCATCTTTTACTTGTTCTCAGAGTCTCCCACATGCCGTCTGTCTAACTAGCCAAGATCTGATGTGAGTTGTTTTTTTTGGCCACTCTCCCATAAAGGCCAGTTTGCTGAAGCACCAGGGCTTTTGTTGCAGTATGCAGAGCATAGGGTCTCCCAGCTCAGCCGTGGAAGACTGTAACTCCTTTAAAGTTCCCGTAGGCCTCTTGCTGGCCTCCCTGAGTAATGCCCTTCTCGCCTGGATACTTTTGAGGACGGCCTGTTCTGGACAGATTTATTGTTGTGCCGTATTCAATACCTTCTAATATCCCCAACCCCTCATTCGTGCTTTTGAGAAACCTTATGCTGGATTTGCTTTGAATGTTCCTTTCATCTTCATGATGTAGTTTTGGTTTGGAATTGTACTAATCAACTGTGGGACTTTCAAGAAACAGATGTATTTAACCTGAAATCATGTGAAACACCTTCATTGCATTGACTCCATTCAACTAATTACATGACTTCTAAAGACAATTGGTTGCACCAGAGCTTATTCAGATGTCTTAGCAAAGGAGGTGAATACTTATGCAATCAGTTAGTTTCTGTTTTATATTTGTAATTAATTTAGAACAAGATTTTATTTTCACTTTCTCATAATGAACTTTTATGTGTTGATCAGTGGCAAAAACTCCTAATTAAATCCATTTTGATTTCATGTTGTAACACAAAAAAATGTAGAGAAGTCCAAGGTGGGTGAATACTTTTGAGACTGAGGATTGTATGTTGTATGGTTCAGGGACAGAGTTCTCCATAGATGACCAGTGCCTGGTGAGCCTTCTTAGGGGTCTGTGTCTGAAGCACCTGGGACACCAGGAAGAGGCTGAACACTACTTCACCCTTGTCCTCTGCAAGTGAGCACCACGCACACACATTCAGCACATACCAAACACAGTGGATAAATGGAGTCCACTCCCCCTTTTTGGAAGCATTCTGGCACACTGTTCCTCCATCATCTCTGGTATGCAAACTGAGAGAACGGCTTGCTTTAGGCTACTTTTGTGCTTTTCAACCGACCAGTGAGAGGTTTTATTTTGGGGAGCCCCCTCTGCTGTGCCAGGGCAATAAGTAGACCAGAATGAAAATCACTCAGCCATCTCCGCACACAGTGAACTTTCCCTGATATTACAGTAGTAGAGACCTACTCGTTCAATACTCCTTATAAGCTGAGCATATACTTCCTTAGGCCCCTTCTGGTTTAAATCCTGATTTCTTGTGTATTTTTACTCTCGTCAGTGAAACACAGATCAAGTTTGACCACTACTTGGTTCCCAATGCACTGCTGGAGCACGGTCTGCTGTGTTTGGAACAAGGAAGGAAGGAGGAGGGCATCAAACTCCTGGAGACAGCCAAGTGAGTGTCTTGATCAATACACAAAATCTTTACCAATCCCAATATAGTAGTTTGATGACATTTTTCAACCTGTGCGGGCCATGGTCCAGTGGTAACGCATCCTTTACAAAAATGCTAATCAGTAAAATCAGTTTACAAGATTTGTATGCAGATATTCATACAGCATAATTATCAAGCCTTTTAATGATTCTGTTCTGTCTCCCAATATTTACAGGCAAAATTACAAAAACTACTCCATGGAATCGAGGACACACTTCCGTATCCAGGCTGCTTTGCATAAGGCCAAGGGCACAGGCGAGAATGGGATGAACACCATCCCGTCCAGCCCGTAGCTGGTATGGGCATGAAAACAGGAACAATGTCCAGACGCCACAGTGCATAACCCATTGTAGCAAGGACCATCCACAACCAGCAGCAAGCGAGACATCAATCTGGACTGCTTTTGAGTGGCCAGACATCGAGCTTTCAGAAAGATACGCAACACTACACAAACTGTACACTGAAAGGTCCAAAGCATACAGACACTAGTGTTTACTAAGACAAATAAAATAGGGATGCAATATAGAACAGCACACTGGTGAATGGAGATGAACAGGGTCTTATCAGTCAACTGCGAAAACCTGTGATTAGATACCCATACGGAATGTTCTCACTCGCTAGCATAAATACATTTGCTGACAAATACGTGTTCTCACACATGTCATTAGGGTTTATGTAACATATCTGAGCAGTTGATGGCTACTTTACCAAAAGCACTGTGGCCAATCTTGGACACTGTCTGTCTTGGATTGACCGTATATAATGGCAGATAAGGTCCTGCTCTAACTTCTTTATGTGCTTCTTCTACTGGTTCTAGACATATATTTAAATTTTTACCTTCCTTTCTTCACACTGAACATTTCAAGTGAAGTTTTGGCACATTGGATCAACTCGAACAATTTCTGTGAAAGACTGCATGACCAGTCCTACCAAGAATTATGGAAATTGTGCCTACAGTCATTCGCAAGTAAAATTGTCCAGCCATGCAAACTCACGTTGCAGGAATACAGGTGTGATGGTAGGGGGTTATTTTTTCTGTGTTTAATTTATTAACTGTAATGGCGCCTTTTACAGAATTGTCCCGTTTTAAGTGGACAGATGAATGTGTCTTTTAGAAAGGCAGAATCCTTCCTTTTTCTCTTCACATGGATGCAATCCAACAGTACTTGAGCTCAGACAAACTAGTCTTTGACACAGGAACGCCCGGCTGCCAGTTCCATCTGTAGTGAGTGAAACGTTGACAACCACTGCAACCACTAGAGCCTTCTATATATAACAGTATATATACAGTTCCTACATCAAAAATGACAAGAATGGCTTACAGGGAGTTGTTGTACATTGAATAGTTATGTTCCTGTGTAATAAATTAGCTAAAAACAGTGTATGTAATTTGTAATTAAAAAAATTGTTTTTTACATGTTCTATGATTATTTAAACTCTATTTACAAAAAAGATGAGTATCTAAACCCAAACATTAGAATTGTGTTCAGTTTGTAATTAGAGTGTTTGTGTTAATACTTAGAATAAGCTTTGGGGTGAAAGAAATTGACCAGGAGTCAATGTAGAGTTTTCTAAAGGGTGGAGGAAATATTTAAATTTAAACTGATTTTTTTTATATGGAGAGATTATCATATTTTGGGATGTTCAAATGATTATCAGACATGTTCTTGTTTTGTTCCATTGTTTTGAATTTACTGATATAAAGTGTACAACCACTCTTATTGGCACTGTGATGTTTTGGTCAGCATATTACATGGAGCATGGCTACTGAGCAGATTGAAATTCCTGGACCTGTACA
The DNA here is from genome assembly GCA_016801175.1 of Esox masquinongy. Classification (NCBI taxonomy): domain Eukaryota; kingdom Metazoa; phylum Chordata; class Actinopteri; order Esociformes; family Esocidae; genus Esox; species Esox masquinongy. The sequence goes on from JACXGI010009434.1 coordinate 29,040, forward strand.
TACTGTATTTGTTTTTTAATTTAAAATTAAATGATCAAATAGTAGATTATGGTTATCATGGGTTCAAAATGAAGCAGATTACTGGACTCTTATTTTTTTATTTTCTTTGACTTGAATGCACCAGTTTCCCTATAGGTGGTTCTGTTATGAGCAGTCTCACTAAACCCTTATTTCCATTCACCATTAGTGACATAGGGATTATTTTAATGTAATTATAATTTTAATTTTAAAGTTTCCCTCATGCAGAACATATCTGCCTCCAGCAATGACCCATATGGTGTGTCAGGATTGATTTTCCTCGATCTTTGACATTTTTAAAAACCCTTTGAAAACTCCTTGAGTAATGTTGCTTAAATCAATGCCTCACAGTACAACAGTGTCATCATGACGGATTGTATGTGCTGGCGACTACCTGGCTGGATGAGCAGTGTGTAAAGATGCAGAACCCCTTTGTGTGATGTGTATCGGAGCCCAGAAACAGACACATCACAAGTTGTCAACTGGCAGCTTCATTAAATAGTACCCACAAAATACCAGTGTCAATGTCAACAGTGAAGAGGCGACTCCATGATGCTGGCCTTCTAGGCAGAGTTACAAAGAAAAAGACATCTCAGACTGGCCAATGAAAAGAAAAGATTAAGACGGACAAAAGAACAAAGACACTGGAGTGAGGAAGAACTCTGCCTAGAAGGCCAGCATCCCGGAGTCGCCTCTTGAGGACCTGTGACTGGCGTCACAAACTAGACACTCTAATGTATTTGTCCTCTTGCTCAGTTGTGCACTGAGGCCTCCCACTCCTCTTTCTACTCTGGTTAGAACCAGTTTACTCTGTTCTGTGAAGAGAGTAGTACACAGCGTTGTATGAGCTCTTCAGTTTCTTGACAATTTCTCGCATGGAATAGCCTTCATTTCTCAGAACCAGAATAGACTGATGAGTTTCAGAAGAAAGTTCTTTGTTTCTGGCCATTTTGAGCCTGTAATTAAACCCACAAACACTGATGCTGAAGATACTGAACTATTCTAAACAAAGCCCGTTTTATTGCTTCTTTAATCAGCAAAACCGTTTTCAGCTGTGCTAACATAATTGCAAAAGGGTTTTTTAATGTTCAATTAGCTTTTAAAATGATGAACTTGGATTAGCAAACACAACATGCCATTGGAACACAGGTGTCACGTCCCCGCCTCCGCGAGCGCGCAGCAGAGGGCGCCCGCGCCCTTGAGTCTCAGTGCACACCAAAGCACACACCTGTCACCAATCACCAAATCACACACCTGTCCCCAGTCACCTCATCAGCACGCAGATTTATACAACTCCCTGCCACTTCTCCCCTGCCAGATCAATGGTTCATGTTTACATGCCACAT
>JACXGI010009435.1:0-30411 GCA_016801175.1 Esox masquinongy
TGCCCCCTACTGTCCCCCCATAGACCCACCACAGTCGCCCCACAGACCTCCCCACAGACACCACAGTCCCCCCCACAGACCTCCATAGTCCCCCCAACCCCACAGTCCCACCCACAGACCCCTTGAAGCAACACCAAACCAACTGCTGGTGAAGTGGGAAATGTCTGAAATGGGATGTCTGTGCTGAGCTTGTCTTCGTTTTAGATGGAGACAGTGATTCCACTAAGCACGTCAACTGAGCTAATCTAATGATTTCTGTTTTCCATCGGTTTTGCGTCCAACCTAGCAGTGAGCAAAGCTCATTTTGTAAATAAAGTGACCTGTGTAATGGGAAGGCTGGGACTGCACCCAGTGGCAAGTATGTTTTATTAGAACAATGGAGGAAGGATGCAGAAAATCTGTATTGGTAAGTGGCATCTAACCTTTTTCATTTACATTTCACTTTTCTGAGAGCAGTCATCACATTATCAACAATATACTGAACACCATGAGAGACATAGCGAAAGAGAGAGGGAGGGAGACAGTGTGAGAAAGAGAGAGTAGCACTATTTCTCTAATTGATTTTAAAGGCCTATTAGACCAAATCATGGTTATGATGTTCAACATGTTTTTTTCCTAAACTGCTATAAAAAGGCTGGGGGATTTGGGTTGAAGATTAACACTGCTCATCAAAGATAATCTGTCAGCGGCAGATGTGTGTCAGCAGGCCAGAGGAGAGCGGGAGGACGGAGACATGGAGAGGCAGCTATGCCAAACTTCCCTGAGTCCATCACCGTTCCCGGACATAAATCTGTGTCTGAGCCTTGACCATCATTACCCCCGCCATCACCCATCCTAACCCGCCAACACAGCCATCATTCCTTTTCGCCATCACCCATCCTAAACCGTTAACGCAGCCATCATCCTGAGTGGAAGAGGGGAGGGGCATCGACGACATGCTCAACATCCCCCTTAACCACCTCTTAAATACGGAAGACTGAAAATGGCGTCCAAGAAGAGATGCCCAGACATGTCATTAACTGTCATGGTTTCATTATGTGGCCACCACAGTTTTCACAGTTGAACGAGCAGGTGGTGCCAATTGGAAAAGACATGTGGGATGAGGGAGGGGTCCATACAATAGCATTTTAAATTATTGGCATGTTTTACTTAAAATGTTTAATTGTTATTCAACCAGTTCAATCAGGGCATTTTGAAATTGTTTCAGCACTCTGATCAAATTCGTACCGTCCTCACTGCCCTGTTGCTGGGCGGCAATGGGCATAAACAGATCCTCTTCTTGCCGGTTGGACAATAGCGCACCAACCCTGGCCGATAACGCGTCAAAGAGATTCGAGTCTCCGGAGCAGATTTTCTTTTACCAACATATGGATGTCTAAATATAGCCTAACATTCCATCTTGTAGACTACATTGCCTGTAGGTAAGGTACCAATTCAGGCATCCATTCACACTACTATTCGACATTATCCTCTCATCCAAGCAGGTGGCCAAGTATAAAATCTAACAGTAACTTCGAACGAGTCGGGGCTTTGGACTGAAATGGATCGAGTAGATTATGTTTATCCCTGTGATCGCATTGATTTTATCCTTGGGCTATTCATTGCCATAGCCATTAACTTTAGTAAATTGGAAGGTGTGCCGTGATTCTTCGCGAAACAATGAAGATAAAGGGATTGATTTCATTTTTATTTTCATGTCCTCTATGCTGTGCCGCGCTCTATCAGAATGTCCGTTTGGTGTACAGATCGGTTGATGAATAATGCAACAGGGACCCCGACCGTAATCCTGCCTTTGTGTCGCCTGGGCTCCATCATTGCCATAGTGACAGCAGCAGCCTCGAGGGAGCGAGTTTAGTGCATCGGCTTGTCACTATTACCCCACAACACCGCTACAGAGTGGGTCATGACTGGAAGAGAAATTGTACCACACTGCTCTCCAAAAAAAGGATTGCACCCAACGGGATGTTTTCTTAATTAACCATTACTCGATAACATCCCAATCACAATGTAATCTCAGACACCAAATTACACGAAACAAAAATGTTGGTTTGCGTCCTGGTCAAGCACAGTGTGTAGGCTATTGCGGTGCCCATACCACCTGAGAAAGAGCGCATAACCACTATGCTCTAGACTACACCCGAACCGAACCGAACACTGTACTGTTTTTTCACTGGTACTGTGGTGATCACAGAAATCTTGAATAAAACCGATGCTTTCTTGCAAATAAAAATAATGATTTCTTACCATATACAAAGAGTGGAATCAAGTGTAGAACTATAATGCTTGACAGCATCAGTAGCCTCCAGCATCCCGTGCAAAACCTCGCCTCCTTTCCGTTCATGCTTGCCTGTGAAAATGCCCAGCAAATCTAAATTCCAATTCAAAATGTAGTGTTCAAAATAGAAATAATCCGAATAGTAAATATTTGGATTTGATTTGGCCCCCTATCCACGTTATACTCCCTCCTCCCTGCGATTCTCCATATTAATTTCGTCTTGAGTGGTGTGCTCGTATTTACTTCACCCACTTCTTCAACAGTTCAATCGTTCAAGGTCCCGTCGCCACCGAATATCGGCCAGACGGAGACCTCGCACAGCCACTGACGGATGTTCCGTATTGGAGCCGAGTTGAGCGCAAGCAGACGCTGCGGCTCCGTTAGTTTTGTATTAGAGCGATGGCACTTCAACATAGGACGGCTGTAGAACGCTACGCGGAATGAGATGCGATCCGCACCGTTCTCATCATCTGGGAAAGGAAAAGGATTGTTACGGCCGACCTCCTCCCGTCTCTCCTACTCCTCCCCCTACTCCTACTCTCCCAAGGCTTTCTTTTCTTTCACTAATTTGCGATTCAACTGAGACTGCTGGGTCTGGCAAGTGCACACACACTCAGCTCGGCGCTCCCGAGGCCTTTTAAAACCATTTATCAAGTGAGACGTTTGTGTTAATAGACAAAAAATTCACGGTGTGCGGATGTGTGTGTGTGTGTGTCTGGGTTTGCGCGGTTTTGCATGCGTCTGTGCGTACGTGTGCAAATTTTCCGCCGTCAATCGTTGAAACATTTCCCTGCAGCGATTGATGGCTTCATCGTTATGTTTGAATAAATCAATCATGGGATTTAAGTAGCCTACTGGCAATAAATGTAGACTTAATTTAGCGTTTTACGCTGTAGAAAAAAAATGTTTTCGATAATAATGTTTTTAATGAAATGGAGAAACAAAGAATGGGAGACGGGAAGGGTGGGGGCGTGAGAGACTCCTCGCTGCAGTCATGAATGCGCGAGGGCGTGGGTAGCCTAAACCAACGGTGGGGGTCGCATGCATTCTTCCACACAAGACCATTGAGGAAGAGAGGAAGACGCCTCGGCAACAGGCTTTGATTGTGTGTGTGTGTGTGTGTGTGTGTGTGTGTGTGTGTGCGCTCGCGCGCGCGCATGAGGACGATTTCTGAAAAAAATGTTTTGGAAAATGCAAAATATGTTAAATGAATTATGAAATGTAGGTCAAGTAGAAATGCACTGTGTGCTGAATGAATAATTGACTGGGTGATTTCAAATTAGACAATTACAAAATGTCACCCACCTGCATGCAGGTTTTGCATAAATGAAGGATGCAACTCACACTCACCGAAGATCCTGACCTGAGGATGATGGCTTTTCGTTATGGACTTTGTGTTTGCATGTGCCTAAGTACTTGAGCATGTCTGCAGCTCCCAAATAAACCTCTGAAGGGTAAGCAGACAGACAGCGCCTTCAACTCTGACAAAGGACTGGTGGACATTTATCATCCCCTCTATGGACTTTGAGACCAGTCCCCATGATTTTACAATGCAGTTTACAGAGTCTGTGTGAGGGTAGGTTGAAAATGTCCTTTGTGTCTGATGTAGATATAATTATTTTTCATGGAGTCCATTGAGTTACAGCAACTCTGCTTTCGCTACACCCCTCCCACACTACAACCCTCCTGAATGTCTGTCCAAGTCCTGAGAACAGAGGGATCAACCCAATTCAGCCCTGGGATCTGCATTGGGTCTTCAACAATGTCAAGGTTTTAATTTGCGTTCATATCCCTTACAAACTGTGGCTGTCTGGAGCTGAATCAACCATTTGATTATGAGTGAATTGTCTCCACTTCACTAGTACATGTTTATTATCTGTGGAAAAATGTGAAAACTAATGTACACATAGAATATGTTGTTATAATTTGCATTCATATCCCTTAAAAACTGTGCCTGTCTGGAGCTGAATCAACCATTTGGTTATGTGAGAGTCAAGTTAATGGGTTAAAGGCAGGGGTTAAATTGGCACATAAATCCGGCACATGTGGTCACAATGGGAACTAGCTGAGCTCCGGTAGTTCCAATGACCAGCAGTTAAAATGTTAGATACAACAGGCCCTGTTTTGTCTTGAATTTACAGTCATGTCCTCCAATCTATGGTCACTAATGGCATTCAAGTTCGGAGACCTTGAGGCGTTGGTAAATTCACACTAGACACTGCTCTGAAATACAAGCGCTGTAGTTAGAGCACCGGTGTGCTCTGTTTTTATGAATTTACAAACATCTCAGAACGCACTTCTGATGAGTGTGTGCAAGATAAGAGGTAGCTGCAGAAGCGCTAAAATAGACTGACAGAACAATTAGTAGGAAAAAATAATACATCAATTAAAAAGAACAAATAGCATTCTCTCTTTATCATGTTGGTTAGTGCAGTTTAGTTATATGGATTATATGGAAAGTTTTAGTTAAAGGTTCAATAAAATAAATTTAAGTATATTGCTATTTATCAACACAGCCATTCTAAGAAAAGTGGTATTCTATATCTAAACTGAAGTTAGCAAACTAAAGAAGCAAATAATATTATTTTCTAGGTAGCTCTGCTAACGTTAGCTAACTTTCTGTGGAATGTGATTTGTAGTTACCTATCTGACATTAGTTTTAGTGAAATGAGGGTGGTTGGATAAGGTTGGATTTTTTTAACTCCACAGTCAAAATGGGAAAAAATAAGCCAGAAACAGAGAGTAAGAGGAAGTTGACTGATTATTTCCAGAGGTAAAACAGACTAGATAACTCCAACAATATTTTACATGTTTATTATTATCTAGGTGTAATGCTAGCTACATAAATATCTTACAGTATATCTAGGCGGATTACTGTATAAAATATTACATTTAAAACTGCCAGAATATCTGGTTAATTTGCTTTTTATTTATAATTGCATAGTCATCCTATCATTTTGCCCATGACAAATGTCATGGGCAAAATGACAAACGCACAGTTGAGTTCCCTCAACTGTCAAAATATAGGGCTCCCCCACATCCAAAATCCCAATTTAACCACTGGTTACAGGGGGTTCCCCCTATGCCCATCCCCCTAAACCACTACACCCCAGATCTGTCTTTGAGCATCATGTACCCATTTTTGGATTAATGCCTCATACTACAGCTATCATGTCAAGCCAAGGCTGTTGATATGACCGCCTTCCCAATCGGTTTAATTTTTAACATGGGCCGTCAACGAGGCTGGGATTAGACAATAATCCTATCCCCCAAAATAAAATGACCCCGGCTTCTCACTCTAGGAGATCTATTCATATCTGGACACTGTGACACATTCATGAATGTTGAAAACACACACACCACACATTTGCTTGTGTATATTTGTGAGGACCAGAAAAATTATTCAATTCTTTTCAATACCGTAACCCCTATCCTAACCTCAACCTAACCCTAACATTAACCTCAATCACCTAAACTTTAACATAACCCTAACACCTAAACCTAACCCTTAAAGCCTAAACCTAACCTCCAATTGTACATTTTACCAAAAACCTAACCCCTAATCTGGAAAATGGCCTTTTCACTTCTGGTATGAAAATGCTTTGGGGAATAAAATGACACATTTCACATTCTTTGTGGGACGTCTGGTCCCCACATGTAAATCCAGGATTACACACACAATAGGCTCTGTGCCAGGACAATATTACTAGGGGGGGTGTGAAATTGGAGAGGGGTTACCATTTCTTTTAAATTGGATTCAAGATACAGACCGGTACTAAGGCCCGGTAGACAAAGTATCAGAATGACAAAGAGGGGCACATTGTGACATGGCACAAAACACTTCTGAATCAAATTCTCACATGATCAAATAAGAAATGCTAGTACCATCAACAGTTTCCAATAGGTAGACTACAGTTATTTTACAATCAGGAAAAGCAATGGAAAAATCCAACAGCTACAGCAGGACTCGACAACCTCTTTTAGTAATGATAATTATTACATTGATGCCTATGTTTGTCCTGCGTCACACCTGTACAAGGTGTATCATACTCATGTATGAATAGCACATTTTTGCTATCCCACTGTTCCTGAGGCTCTCTCAAAAAGTGAGGCCCTGGAGCCATTAAGGTTAACTGCCATGCTCAATAGCTGACTTACTGACCCAGTGCTTTTTTACCCACTAAGCTACCTTCCACCCTAAGATGGAGTGCAAATATAATCTACAATTCCTCTTGCAAATAATGCCAATCTGCTGTACATTTATAACTTTATAACTTTGATGTATTTCAAAATCATTATTATATGGTAAATCTAAATGAATATGAAATTAATGCAGAAGTGCCTGCCTCTGCCAAATGGACGTTTATTATTTCTGTGATAATGTGCTCTAGACAGACACAGATATATTTTGGGAAAGGAAGCAAATGCAATCAAGTATTTTATGACTGTGATGAGGATATTCCCTTACAGATCAGTGATTATGGTGGGAGAGAGGGCTATAAAAGATTGTCATTTTTAATGGACATAAAAATGGGTCTTAAAATTAACAGAGAAACTTTGAAGTTCTACAGCTCATTACAGACTTAAAAAAGAGGGTTCCAGAAGGGTTTTTTGGCTGTCCCCATAGGAGAACTCTTTTTAAGGCCTCCTGGAAGAAGTTTTTTTGTTCCAAGTAAGCCCTTTTCAATATGTAACCAAAAAGGGTTAATCTACTGGATCAGATGAACAACCCTTGTAGGTTAATGGTGGTGAGTTACGTTGAGACAATCAGTAATACTATTCAGAAACCCCTAATCACCACATTATTTAACATTTGCACACTGGCTAGGTAATTCTAGAACATGATTTTATTGTGCAAGTAATGAGTTGTGTCAAGTAACAAAATAACAACACAAAATGGGCTGTGTCAAGTTGTAAATAACACAAACACACCTTGAATTATGTTTTTGCAATGCTTGTATTGAATAAAATGTATGATTGTTTGGAGACTGATAAGACATTCAAGCTATACAGAGGATTTTGGGTGTCCGTTTTTAATGATCCTCTAATATTCAAGAGTTGAGGTTTTATCTGTAACTCCATCCCTACACACCCTACTATATGTTGAATCTTCACAGGGGTGCATTTACTTTTAGCAAAGCAAAGACTGAAGGGAAAAAATCAAAGATCGTGTTGAAACATTGCAACAGCAGATGGCTAATAGTTTGATGACTGTAAAATAAAACAAGTCAAATGTCTCCGTAAAGTATCTCCGTAAAGTATATCAGATATAAGTATAACAGATGCTCAAAAAAACAAGTATAACAGATGCTCAAATCCAGAGTGCATTAGATTAGTGAGAGCATACAGGTGGCAGTAAGTTCTCAGGAGTCATAGGTACAGGGAAAAGTCAGTCGGGGTGTGTAGGCAGGCCACGCTCACAAGGTGAGTAAACAAGGCCAGGACCATGATGCTTCAAATGGAGGTGAGGTCAGTGTATACTAAAGATAATCAACTAAACTGTAGTCAATCTGGTATTGGCCCTGTCTGTCTGGTGGTTTGAGGAATGCTGTCAGAAAGAGGGTGTTCTACTATGCTGGTTAGGCTTATTAAACTAGTGAATAGGCTTCCAGTATTCAAGCCATGTTCTCACAGAGGGTCTAAAAAGTTATTGCTTCACATCAGGAGGGTAGGATAAAAAGTACCTAGTACATCTGTATTTTCTTTATTACAACTGTTCTTAAGTCATTTTTGGGAGGAGATAAATGGTATATTGTCTTTTTGTTATTTAAGCAATACGGTGTGAGGTGAGTTGAACATGATCCATACTTTTTTACCTATTTTCTTCAGGGGAAAAAAGAGTCTGGAAGAGGGGGGAGAACAGTAATATAATCCTTGGACAAAGGCTGGTGCGAGGATCTCTGACTGTCAGGTCCTGGCTGGGGTGCCTCTAGGCATCTCTATGTGCCCGGGGGCCACAGGCAGGGCCTGACCGCGGGGATGCCTCTAGGCATCTCCACGCTATTATTTTCTGGTCTCCCCAACCAGAGGCAGCTGCATCTTGTTGTCTCTGATTGGGGATCCTATTTAAGTTGCTCCTGTTCTTTAGTTTGTCGGTTTATGTTTATGCTAGTCATGCTACAGTTCGAGGTGTGCAGCTCCTTTTGTTGTTTTTGTTGCAAGAAAGAACATTTAAAGGAATGATTCTCTTCCACTGCTCTGTGCCTTGTGTCCTACCTGCCCTGCACTTTGACACTGACCAATAATTTGCAAACTTAAGTGAAATTTAAGATAGTTAGAAAATAAATCATGTGAAATGCCAGAATCAATCACAAACCCCAAAACAAGACACATTTATGCAATCCTTCTATACACTTTCAAATGGAAGTATATATGTACCTTAAGGCATAACACATTGTGAAGTTTCTGGACACAAACAAAGCACAAACCCCAGAGATTCCATTGAACGGGTGTTATGAAATTGGTTCCAAAGCTATTGGAACAGCAGTTATTTTATGTCATTTCTGTGGTACATGGCCCCATACACCATAGATTTCAACCAATTGGCAATGAGGACCTGAACCATATGGTTAATAATAGACAATAAATAGTGACTTTGGGTGTAATCCATAGGCAGGCTATAATTATGAAGGCTTGTTTTCATACCTAAAATATCATTTATATCCACAGTGGGGATTCTTGTCTGAGTATATTATACATGTATTCAAATGGGTAGTTTGTTTTGAAACAGTGCCATTTGTACAGTCAAATTCAACCAGTCAAATTTATTTTATAAAGCCCTTTTACAGCAGAAGTTGTCATGAGTACATAATAAAGATACCCAGCCGAAAACCCAAAAAGAGCAAGTGACAACAAGACATTGATGCACAGTGGCTAAGAAAATCTGTCTAGTAGGGTACAACTGGATCAACCGGTTTTTCTGAAGTTACAGATTTTTTTCAGTAACGTTTTCTACTTTTATTTTCCATTATGATAAGGAAATCACAGAAAAGTTTAACTTATTTCTGTTGTCGTGCATGGTGCAAAAACATTACATGAATACCAACATGCATCTATTGCTTGATCATGAGACAGCTTTTGGCCCAGTGCCATGTGGTGGCCTGTCCTGAAATTATTTGGAAAAAAACTGCTCCCACAACAGCTCAATAGGGTTGAGATCCGGTGACTGTGCTGGCCACTCCATTATAGATAGAATACCAGCTGACTGCTTCTTCCCTAAATAGGTCTTGCATAGTTTAGAGCTGTGCTTTGGGTCATTGTCCTGTTGGAGGAGGAAATTGGCTCCAATCAAGTGCTGTCCACAAGGTATGGCATGGCGTTGCAAAATGGAGTGATAGCCTTCCTTCTTCAAGATCCATTTTACCCTGTACAAATCTCCCACTATAGCACCACCAATGCACCCCCAGACCATCACATTGTCTCCACCATGATTAACAGATGGCATCATGCACTCCTCCAGCATCTTTTCATTTGGTCTGCGTCTCACAAATGTTCTTTTTCGTGATCCAAACACCTTAAACTTAGATTTGTCTGTCCAAAACACTTTTTTCCAATCTTCCTCTGTCTAGTGTCTGTGTTCTTTCGCCCATCTTAATCTTTTTATTGGCCAGTCTGAGATTCGGCTATTTGTTTACAACTCTGCCTAGAAGGCCAGGATCCCGGAGTCACCTCTTCACTATTGACATTGAGACTGGTGTTTTTGTGGGTACTATTTAATGGATCTGCCAGCTGAAGGCCTATGAGGCATCTGTTTTTCAGTTTCTTGGCAATTTCTTACATGGAATAGCCTTCATTTCACAGAACAAGAATAGGCCGATGAGTTTCAGAAAAAAGTTATTTGTTTCTGGCCAATTTGAGCCTGTAATTGAACCCACAAACAATGATCCTGAAGATCCTTGATGAACTAACCTAAAGAAGGCCAGTGTTGTTGCTTCTTTAATCAGCACAGCAGTTTTCAGCTGTGCTAACATAATTGCAAAAGGGTTTTCTAATTATCAGTTAGCCTTTTAAAATGATAAATTTGGATTAGCAAACACAACGTGCTATTGGAACACAGGACTGATGGTTGCTGATTATGGGCCTCTGTACGCCTTTGTAGATATTTCATAAAAAATGTGCAATTTCCAGCTACAATAGTCATTTACAACATTAACAATGTCTACATGGTATTTTTGATCAATTTGATGTTACTTTAATGGACAAAAAATTTGCTTTTCTTTTGAAAACTAAGACATTTCTAAATAACCCCTTAACTTTGGAATGGTGGTGTATATATACTGTGCAAGTGTATATATACTGTATATATACTGTATATATACTCACCTACAAGATCTATCTGTAAGTTTTGTAAAATCAATACCAAATTTGAGAGGGATCTGAGATTGACCGTATCAGAAAAATTTGATTTTGAATATATCCATGAAGATAGTTTACCCTATTTAGACTGCAGTTCTTTTTGTGCTTGCATGTAATTACTACAGCCAGAGCATAATAAGACTTTTCTATAAATCTTATAATAGTATTTCTATCGTATTCTCCCATCTCCATTATGATAGGGAGGTGGTGTCTACGTTAGCTAAGGTATTTTATGAACTGGCAAATACAGAGGAAATCAATTCTACTGCAAAATTGTAATTGCTTGTTCTAGATTGCCTTGAGTTGTTGTATTTTTATCACACTAATGTATCATTGCTAACATTAGTTGTTAGTGTATGTTACAAGTGAAATGTATAGATGTGCAATGAGGGCAAATGGCAATACTAAATTAGCAATGAAGGCAAATGGGGAGGACAGAAAATGTACAAGTATTAGATATATGTGCAGTTGTGCTCAAAAGTTTGTATACCCTTGGACAATTGGTAATATACAGCTCCGGAAAAAATTAAGAGACCACCGCACCTTTTTCTTTCCTTTCCAAAAAAGTCGAAAAGGAAGGTTTTGAGTGAGGAACAGAAGGGTTAAAATTAAGAGACCACTGCAAATTGAACGCTTCTGTTCCTCACTCAAAACTTTCCTTTACAATTTTTTTGGAAAGGAAATAAAAAGGTGTAATGGTCTCTATTTTTTCCGGAGCTGTATGTACCATTTATGAAGAAAACATCAGTGAATTGGCAAAACACATGTCTTTTATTTCTTATGGGATTCATATTCAACTGTAGGTCATAAGAGAATGGCACAATCATAAAATAAAACATGGCAACAAAGAAAAAAATGAATAGACCCCTGTTCAAAGTCTACCCTTAGTTCTAAGTCTACCCTAAGTCTACCCTTAGTTCTAAGTCTACCCTTAGTTCTTAATACTGTGTATTGTCCCATTTAGCATCAATGACAGCATGCAGTCTTTTGTAATAGTTGTCTATGAGGCCCCAAAATTCTTGCAGGTGGTATAGCTGCCCATTCGTCTTGGCAAAATGCCTCCAGGTCATGCAAAGTCTTTGATCGTCTTCCATGAACTGCATGTTTGAGATCTCCCCAGAGTGGCTCGATGATATTAAGGTCAGGAGACTGTGATGGCCACTCCAGAACCTACACCTTTTTCTGCTGTAACCACTGGAGAGTCAACTTGGCCTTGTACTTAGGGTCATTGTCGTGCTGGAAAGTCCAAGAGTGTCCCATGCGCAGCTTTCCTGTAGAAGAATGCAAATTGTCTGCCAGTGTTTTCTGATAACATGCTGCATTCATCTTGCCATCAATTTTCACAAGATTCCCCGTGACTTTTCAGCTCACACACCCGCAAATCATCAGTGAGCCACCACCATGCTTCACAGTGGGGATGGTATTCTGTTCACTATAGGCCTTGTTGACCCCTCTCCAAACACAGCACTTACGGTTGTGACCATAAAGCTCTATTTTGGTCTCGTCACTTCAAATTACAGTGTGCCAGAAGCTGTGAGGCGTGTCAAGGTGTTGTCGGGCATATTGTAAGCGGGATTTTTTGTGGCATTGGCACATTAAAGGCTTCTTTCTGGCAACTCAATTATGCAGCTCATTTTTGTTCGCCATATTGTGCTTCTTGAAACAACCACATCGTCTTTTTCCAGAGTAGCCTGTATTTCTCCTGAGGTCACCTGTGGGTTTTTCTTTGTATCCTGAACAATTCTTCTGGCAGTTTTGGCTGAAATCTTTCTTGGTCTACCTGACCTTGGCTTGGTATCAAGAGATCCCCAAATTTTCCACTTCGTAATTAGTGATTGAACAGTACTGACTGGCATTTGCAAGGCTTTGGATGTCTTTTTATATCCTTTTCCATCTTTATTAAGCTCCATTAACTTGCAGGTCTTTTGACAGTTCTTTTCTGCTCCCTATGGCTCAGTATCTAGCCTGCTCAGTGCATCCATGTTTGAGCTAACAAACCCGTTGACTATTTATATACAGACACTAATTGCAATTGAAAAAACCACAGGTGTGGGATATTAACCTTTAATTGCCATTTTAACCTGTGTGTCACCTTGTGTCCATAACAAGGGCAAACATTCAAGGGTATGTAAACCTTTGATCAGGGCCATTTGGGTGATTTCTGTTCTCATTATGATTTAAAAAGGAGCCAAACAACTATGTGATAATAAATGGCTTCATATGATCACTATCCTTAAAGAAAAGACAGTTTTTATGCATGATCAGTCATATTTTCCAAATTAATGCCAAAATTTCACAATTTCTGCCAGGGTATGCAAACTTATGAGCACTCAACTATATCTACAAGTGGGAAAAATTGTTGGGCAATGAGACAAATGCAAGTACAAATGGCAATTCTGACTGTGAAAAAAACAAAACAAATTGAAGGTGCAAGTTGGCATGTGCAACTGAAACGCAGGTATAGCAGCAATGAAGTTCCCAGAGGTAGACACATACATGTAACAAATGAGAACTTATCAAACTTTGCAAGGCAGTGTCAAAATCCAGTAGTACAAGGGAGTAATATAAGGGAGTAGTACAACAAGGTCCCTGAGAGGCAGTACTAAGCAGTGGGTGGTTAGTGATGGGTCACAGAGTTCAGCAGGGTTACAGTAGATGGAAAGAAACTGTTCCTGAGCCTGCTGGTGCGGTAACGAAGAGACCTGTCCCCCCGTCTGATGGTAGGAGGCCTAACAGTTTGTGGCATGGGTGTGAAGGGTCTCTGATGATGCCGTGCTCCCTACACATACACCGCTTACGCTGGAGGTCTACGATAGCTGGGAACTGGGCATCAATGAAGTGCTGGGCGGTTTTCACCATAGTAGGGCCTTCCGGTTGGCCACGGAGCATCCGCCAAACCACACTGTGGCACAGTTTATCAGAATGCTCTCAATTGTGCAGCGGTAGAGGTTCACAAGGATCTGGGAAGACAGGCAGGCTTTCTTCAGCCTCCTCAAAAGGTACAGGGTTGAGGTGTTAAGGGTCCAAGAAAGGTCCTCAGGGAAAGCTATGTGCATGTCTTTGGCGCAAGAGAAAGCAAATTGTCTGGGGAATTTCCGAACAAGCGGCAACGCCACTCCGGATCCCCTATCTGCCAGGTTTCTCAAGTCATAATATAAAGGTAACTTAAAACAGAAACATGTTGGTTTCTATAAGCAACCACTTACAATGGATGCAGTAAAGGCTTGGCAAAGCATGTCAATGGATGATACAAGGGTCTACACCAGTGGCTTCCACCTCAAGTCCGTTTATCCTCCACAAACACATCTGATTCAACTTGTTAGCTAATCATCAGGTCCTCTGTTAGTTGAATTGAATTGGTCTGGAGCTGAAACGAAAACATGTGCTGTTGGGTGTACTTGTGGGATGGGAATTGGGAATCACTGGCCTAGGTCACACATGCAGAGTAGGCTGACTGGGCATGGCCAATATCAAAGAGGCTAGCAAGGTACTACTTCATGTCAGCAGTCATGGACAGCCTTGCCGGTCAGAGAAGGTGCTATTTGTCATTTTTATCAAAGCACATCATAACCTTTGCATTGTTTGAATCAAGTTTCCATCTCAGTCACTTAGCAGACAGAAGTGCCTTACAGGACCAATTCGGGTCAACTGTCCTGCTCAAAGACAGAACGACAGATTTTTCACCTTGCCGGCTCAAGAACTTGGTCGACTGAGCATTAAGTTACTGTCCAGATGCTCCAACCACTAGGCAATCCATTCATTTGAATGTACATTTGATTTGTGTATACAAATAAAGCATTTCAAATGGGTTTGTGAGGGGGTATTATGCTCTGGCGGTGATGTGCCGTGACATCTTTAACAAGGGAAGAAGAATAACCTCACTGGTTCTTTTTCTCTTGCAATCTCATGGCATGCAATCTCAGCATGGATGCTACCAAGGTGGTTCATACATACAGTACGTGCAAGTGTCAGAAAACGCACAGACACATATTTTATTGTAGAGATCCATGTTCCAACTGTATTTTGTTACTCATACCATTTAGAACCCATGCTGCCATGGTACTTTTCCTCCTCTCTTTTCCTCTCCTCCTCACTGCTCCCTGAAAATCTTTCTCTCCATCGCCGTCTGAGCCCTGCTGTTATTCCTGGTGTTGTGTTGGGTTTTGGAGAAGCTGATGTGTTGCTAACCAGAGCATAACTAAACTGTTTGTGCACCCCCTTTTTAAATAACATACTATCCCCAAAGCCCCCCTCCCCAAATCCCAAACATAGAATGTTCCACTGACCGTCAATCATCAAAACCAAACAAGGCCCCTCCCCCATGCATACACTCCACCCTCATCTGCTTCAGTCGCTACCTCTCCCCTCAGTGCCCCCCACGCCAGCGCTTTCCTCGTTCATCTCTCTCCATCTTGTTCTTTCTCTTTTCCTTTTTTGCTCTCAGAGCATTTTTGTCACTATATACACAGCTAACCACCCGCAAACTCACAGGCTCCTGAAACTTAAGATGGGATTCTGCAATACTGTTCTAACTCACAGATGGAAAAACAAGCATGCATGCCCACATGCACACACACAAACACACACCTCTTTCATTCAGAAATGTAAATTGTTAAACCAGCTCATACAAAATAACACTCCGTTCTTTTTCTACGATAACCATGCCAACATTTCCTGGACCAGTTTTCCAGTTGTCCTCAAATATACCAGTTTCAAAATAAAATGCATCCTGGCACGTGTCAATATTTGATGGCCTCTCGTACAGTGCCTTCAGTAGGTATTGGGACAGTGAAGTTAAACTTTATATTTTTCCGGTGACAGTCTGTACTTTTCCTTCATATTAATCTTTAAATCATATTTGCATATGGCTTGAGTGTACAACAAAAATAGCAATTTGGAATTTACCACCCCAATACTTAAGCCGGGGACTTATATTAGCACCAGTTCCCAATCAATTAAGAAACATTGGCTCAAATGAGACTAGTGGAGGTTTAGCTTAAAAAACAACATTTATAACTCTACATGAGAGATGGTCACACAGGCCATATTTTCATGGTGTAACTCTGTAAAGACAAGGTTAATGATTTAACAGTAAAAGTCATGAGTGACTGTCACTGACAGCTACTTGGGTCTTTTGAACCTTTGATTCAACTACAGGCCTACCACCTAAGTGGCTGGCATCATTGTTGTGCCGGTGCCATGCTAATCTCTGAGGGTCTATGGAGAGAGGACAATAAGAGGTAAGTGACACACACACATGCACACCTAAGAGAGGACAATAAGAGGTAAGTGACACACACACACACACACACACACACACACACACACACACACACACGCCTTTTGTCCAATTCCTTTGAGGCTACAATCAGGCTGAATTTGTTTCTTGTTGTAGATTCAGAGAACAATGTGGCCTACTGTCGAGCCAATGAGTTTTTCTTCATTTAATAATTTGGGGATAGACAGTGACACAAAGGGTATTTGGGAAATGAGGTAGGTGGAGCGAAACAGAATGTTTTTTTATTCACTGCCCACAATGCAATGAGCTGTGGGAACACAGGTAATAATGTCACAAGTGTGTGTGTGTGTGCGTGCCTGAACATTAGTCAGACAGACGGAAAGACAGAGAGATGGACAAATGTATGGATACATGAATGGATAGACACATTAGACAGACAGACAGACAGACTGCACATTAGGGAGTACAGAACCTCTTGCCAATAGTACTTTCATAGTCTATGATAATTAGCCCCATTCTAAGTTACAGCTCAGTAATGGTTTTCACTCACTCACAGTAAATCAGAACAACAGAACAGAACAGGACAGGAGCAACTTCAATTTGGTAGTCAGTCTAATTTTATTTGATGTATGGGAAATATCCCCACAAGGATAGTAAAAAAAGGGGACATTCAAATGTTATAGGGGATTGTAGGGGGACATTGTAGGGGACATTTTGCCAATCCCTGAAAGGGAAAAATACTATTTTAAGTTTAGGGATTAGATTGTTTACATTTGAGTGAATTAGGAAACACCGCAATTTCAGAGCAACTTCAAATTAGAAGTTGACAACCCAGCTGCACTGCTGAATGGGACCTAAATGGACATACTAGGTGTCATTGTCAAAGTTGAAGGTTAGTTAATAGGGAGAAGAAAAAAATGCAACTGCACTACAAAGATAGCAAAATACAGTTAACACAGAATAATTTACAGTGTTGGCGTTACTCCGACTGAACGTGGTCAGATACCTGCAATAACGTGATTAATTCAATTTCAGGAGAATGTGAGGAAAGAAGGACGGTGGGTGGAAGGAGAAAGCAGAAGAGGTTTGTTTATGTTGCTCCTTCCACCATCACCCCTTTGGCAGTGTGAACCACTGGCCTACTTCAGCATCGTCCATCTTTAATGAGCTCCTTCTCGCTCACATGCCCTTCAGCACTTACAGTATGAGACAGCAACCTGTCAGACAGGAGCACCGCACGCACACACACACACACACACACGCACACGCACACACAGCACTTGTCTGACGGCAAAAGCTCATGTGTGGTGGAGGCTCTAGCACAAAATGGCAGCCGTGCACCTCCTACTGATGCTGGTTGCTATGTATTGGTAGTTGATGCAGTTAACTAAAAAGAATGACGTGCCCTGATGCGTGGTGAAAGCCATATTTCAACATAGTGATTATCAACATAATTGCACTATGACAGCTTTTCCTGACATTTACCTGTGTGATGGTTGGCGGAACCACTACTCGCTCTACTGTGAAAATAAAGTCACCATGACAACATCCTCTGACAAAAGCTAGGACCCTGTGTTTCAACTAGATATGGACCCTATCTGCTACACTCATGCAATGAATGATTGCACACATACTGGAGAACCAGACTCTGTTGCTCACACAAGCTGATATTATTGAATTAATCAATACGTATATGTGCAATGCATTGGTAGAGTATTTGCAATGGCACATTGCAACCATGCCAAACAATGCCTAGCTTATGCTATACCGTAGGGAAGTTTAGGGGGACACCCCTTTTTCCTAACACAATACTCAACAGTTAATAATCATGGATTTGTTTATTTTGACAGCCAGTAAATCAACCACATAGACTTGAACTAGTGGCCATCATTGCTTTCTATCATATTAAAACCATATATTAAACCCCAGTTTTCTCCTATCAAATCAGGTAAGGCCTTGCCTGGTGACGCCTACACAGCAGATGTGTAGAAGGGTTCATTCTGGCACCCTTTTTCATTTAGTCTAATTTTAGTCTTCGTAAATAAAATATGTTTACATTTTAGTGACATTAGTGTAATTTCAATATAAAATTTAGTCTAATTATTGAAAAACGTGAGCCGTTTTAACAAGCGCCACCTGTTATGGGCGAGTATCTCTGTCAATATTAGCCGCTACTTTGGGGAGTAGCCAACAATTGCGGAAACACCAATTATTTTCATTGCAAAAACATGATCCTGACAAATAGGAATAGCAATACAACGTGAATAAATTACTCATATATTGACAGTCGATCTTTAACGTCATCCCACCGTGGTGAAATCAGTTATATATTTGAGATTCAACAGACATTCACATTCGTTCCTCCGTTCAGGCTCTCTTCCACATTTAGGGACCGAGGTAAAAGAGTAAACCAGGTAATTGCTGAAATGTCAGAAGACGAATATAGTATCATTATGGACTCTCATCAACATCATTCCACATGCTAAATATTATACCACATTGGAAATCAAATGTGGTATAATATTATACCATATTGTCAAAAAGATCTTTATTGATTTATCACTACTCAATAAATCAATGGAAAAACATTTATTTCGGTATTTCTTCAATATCTTTTTCATTAATAGTCATAGGAAATTCAAACCTGGTGTATATTATTCTAGAAATAGGTGGCCTACTTGTTCAAGCTTTGCTTTGGTGAAAAAGTAATTATTGATTTATTAATAATCAATAAATCAATGGAAAAATGATAATTTCGGTATTTCTACAATATCTTTTTCAATGATTGTCATAGGAACTTCAAACCTGGGGTATATTATTCTAGAAATAGCTGGCCTACTTGTTCAAGCTTTGCTTTGGTGAAAAAGTAATCATTTATTTATTAATAATCAATAAATCAATGGAAAAAATGTTTATTTTTGTATTTTTTCAATATCTTTTTCAGTGATTGTCATTGGAACTTCAAACCTAGTGTATATTATACTAAAAACAGCTGACCTACATGTTCAAGCTTTGTTTTGGTTGAAAATCTCTTTATTGATTTATTAAAAATCAATAAATCAATGGCCCCATCTTTAATTTGGCATTTCTTCAATATCTTTTTCATTAATAGTCATAGGAAATTCAAACCTGGTGTATATTATTCTAGAAATAGGTGGCCTACTTGTTCAAGCTTTGCTTTGGTGAAAAAGTAATTATTGATTTATTACTAATCAATAAATCAATGGGAAAATGTTTATTTCGATATTTCTTCAATATCTTTTTCAATGATTGTCATAGGAACTTCAAACCTAGTGTATATTATACTAAAAACAGCTGACCTACATGTTCAAGCTTTGTTTTGGTAAAAAACCCTTTATTGATGTAATAATTATCGATCAATCAATGGAAATACATTTATTTTGGGAATTCTTCAATATCTTTTTCATTGATTGCCATAGGAACAGATTATTGATTTGTCCATAATTACACCAAGACAAAGCTTGAACATGTAGGCAAGCTATTTTAAGAACAATATTCATCAAGTTTGAAGTTCCTATGGCAATCATTGAAAAATATATTGAAGAAACAGAATTAAACGTGTTTCCATTGATTTATTGATTATTAATAAATCCATAATGACTTTTTCACCAAAGCAAAGATTGAACAAGTAGGTCAGCTATGTAAAGAATAATATACACCAGGTTTGATGTTCCTATGACCAATATTGTAAAAGATATTGAAGAAATAAAGAAATAAACATGTTTCTATTCATTTCTTGATTATTAATAAATCGATAACGAGTTTTTCCACCAAAACAAAGCTTGAACAAGTAGGCCAGCTAATTCTAGAATAATGTACAACAGATTTGAAGTTCCTGTGACAATCATTGAAGACTATATTGAAGAAATACCGAATTAGGGGTGTTTCCGTTGATTAATTGATTATTAATAAATCAATAAAGAGTTTTTCCACCAAAACAATGCTTGAAGAAGTAGGCCAGCTATTTGTAGAATAATATACACCAGGTTTGAAGTTCCTATGACAAACAATGAAAAGGTTATTGAAGAAATACCAAAATAAACATTTTTCCATTGAATAATTAATTATTAATTAATCCATAATGGATTTTTCACCAAAACAAAGCTTGAAAAAGTAGGCCAGCTTTTTTTTTAATAGTATACACAAGGTATGAAGTTCCTATGACAATCACTGAAAAAGATATTGAAGAAAAACCAAAATAAACATGTTTCTATTGATTTATTGATTGTTAATAAATCCATAATGAACTTAAATCTATTTCCAGAATAATATACATCAGGTTTGAAGTTCCTATGACAATCAATGAAAAAGATATTGAAGTATTGCCAAATTAGAGGTGGTTCCATTGATTGATTGATTATTAATAGATCAATAAAGAGGTTTTCCACCAAAACAAAGCTATTTCTAGAATAATATACACCAGGTTTGAAGTTCCTATGATCAATATTGAAAAAGATATTGAGGAAACACTGAATTAGAGTTGTTTCCATTGATTTATTGATTATTAATAAATCCATAATGGCCTTTTCACCAAAACAAAGCTTGAGCATGTAGGCCACCTATGCTTAGAATAATATACACCAGGTTTGAAGTTGCTATGACAATCAATGAAAAAGATATTGAAGAAATGCCTTATAAGAGGTGTTTCCATTGATTGATTGATTATTAATAAATCAATGAAGAGTTTTTCGAACACAGCAAAGCTTGAACAAGTAGGCCAGCTATGTTTAGAATGATATACACGAGGTTTGAAGTTCTTATGACCAATATTGAAAAAGATATTGAAGAAATAAAGAATTAAATGTTTTTCTATTGTTTTATTGATTATGAATAAATCCATAATGACTTCCACGAAAACAAAGTTTGAACATGTCGGCCAGCTATTTTTAGAATAATATACACCAGGTTTGAAGTTCCTATGACAATCCTTGAAACAGATATTGAAGAAATACCGAAATAAACATGTTTATATTGAGTTATTGATTATTAATAAATCCATAATTACTTATTTTACCAAAACAAAGCTTGAACAAGTAGGCCATCTATTTTCAGAATGATATACACCAGGTCTGAAGTTCCTATAACAATCATTGAAGAAGATATTGAAGAAATGCCAAATTAGAGGTGTTTCCATTGATTGATTGATTATTAATAAATCCATAATGGATTTTTCACCAAAACAAAGCTTGAACAAGTAGGCCAGCTATGTTTAGAATGATATACACGAGGTTTGAAATACCTATGACCAACACTGAAAAAGATATTGAAGAAATACAGAATTAAACATTTTTCTATTGATTTATTGATTATTAATAAATCCATAATGACTTTTACACCAAAACAAAGCTTGATCAAGTCGGCCAATTATTTTTAGAATAATATACACTAGGTTTGAAGTTCCTATGACAATCAATGAAAAAGATATTGAAGAAATACCAAAATAAACATGTTTCTATTGATTTTTTGATTTTTAATAAATCCATAATGACTTTTTCACCAAAGCAAAGCTTGAACAGGTAGGCCTGCTATTTCAATAATAATACACACCACGTTTGAAGTTCCAATGACAACCATTGAAAAAGATATTGAAGAAATACAGAAATAAACATGTTTATATTGATTTGATTATTAATAAATCCATAATGACTTTTTCACCAAAGCATAGCTTGAACACGTAGGCCAGCTATTTCTAGAGTAATATACACCAGGTTTGCAGTTTCTATGACAATCCTTGAAAATGATATTGAAGAAATACCGAATTAGAGGAGTTTCCATTGATTGATTGATTATTAATGAATCCATAATGGCTTTTTCCCCAAAGAAAAGTTTGAGCAAGTAGGCCAGCTATGTTTAGAATAATATACACCATGTTTGAAGTTCCTATGACTAATATTGAAAAAGATATTGAAGAAATGCCGAATTAGAGGTGTTTCCATTGATTGATTATTAATAAATCAATAAAGAGTTTTTCCACCAAAACAAAGGTTGTACAAGTAGGCCAGCTATTTCTAGAATAATATACATCAGATTAGACGTTCCTATGGCAATCATTGAAAAAGATATTGAAGAAATACAGAATTTAACATTCTTCAATTGATTTATTGATTAGTGATAAATCAATAAAGTTATTTTTGACAATATGAAGTGTGATTTAGTATTTAGCATGTGGATTGATGTTGATGAGAGTCCATAATGATACTATATTCGTCTATAGACATTTCGGCGATTACCTGGTTTACTCTTGTACCTCGGTCCCTAAATGTGGAAGGGAGCTTGAACGGAGGAACGAATGTGAATGTCTGTTGAATCTCGAATATAAAACTGATTTCACCTCGGTCGTCATCCCAGGCTCGAAACACGGGCAAGCATCGTAGGACTCGCTCTTGCAGCCTCTAATTGCCACAGGAGATAAATAGCACAGTTCCAACGAAAATCGTGTCTGTAGTAAAGTAATGCACCGAATGCCACAGATCTGAGTGCACTTTGGATGTAAATAATAATAAAGGAACAGCTCTCTGTCTCTTTCCAAAGCTCTCTTTTCTAACATCAGTCAAGTCTTAGTCACAGAAATTAATTAGTCTAGATTTAGTCAGCAAAAATGGAAAACGTTATTTGTTTAGTTATTATATTTGTGTATCTACTTACATGTAAAATACTAGTGAGCAAGACAGCTGGGCTGTTGCTAAGAATAGTTACACATTACCAGAGGAGTTTCTAAATCAGAGTGCCTCGGGAACGCCTTTGAAGCAGATGCGAAAGCGCTAGGTTTTCACGAGGCAATTAATTGAAGATGTGACAAGTGGGTCATACTCTGTAAAAATAAAAAATAAAAAGCCAGATTCGAGCCAAGCTCTCAAATAGTTAACCGTCATTACGTTACTACAACCACGTGAGAGTGAAATAGTAGTAAAAAAATGACAAAAAATGAATGTTTAATCGTTTAATTTTGATTAAATATAAAACCACTCATATACGGTATTGTGAGTGCCTTTGACTAGAAAGCCTGCACAATTTGTGTGTGACAACCACTAGACCCGATGACGTGTTTCTGCCGGTTTCTGCGCGCAATCTTCTTGCAAACATCTCATGATGGTTAGTGTATTTTGAGGATTTCTGGACATGCCGTTTTGGCATATTTTCCCAGTTAAACATATTTGATATCAGCATGTTAGTCTGACAATCTGTAATACCTATTGATTCAACACAAGAGGATTTGAATAAGGAGATGAGAGTAGATCAAGATGCCATAACAGGTGAGTGCAGAGTGAACTCTTCATTAAGGTCACAATAAAATTATGAGAATGTTATGAAGGAGGAAAGCAGGGAGAAGGGAAGAAGGGGTCATGGTTGAGTTGTGAAGTATAAATCTCATCTGTAGTGGCAGAATCAGCACAGCTGTGGGAGGGCAGAGGGAGGCACAGTGTTAATTATGAAACATCAGAACTTCTTCAGGGATCCGCTAGCCTCCCTCCCCACTCTCATCACCACCACACAGCAGAACTATTAACCCACTAACTTCCCTGGGGAGGGGAGTTGTATTCCACCCGCTGACTTCTTTCCTGTGCGATCGCTAATAAACAAAAGGACTACAATTTTGGCATGCATTTTGCTAACCATTCCCTTCACATCATAAAGGAGAGGACCTATTTATGTGAAGACGATCTAGAGGTCGATTCTTTGTCAGAGCTGGATGTGTACATGCTCACTGTTCCCCTCTGTGGGTGCTCAGCTAGCACAGTGGGAGGTGGGACAAAAACACCCCTCCCAGACCCCACAACCCAAGACCTAATCACCCCTCATCCCTCTCAATAACATCCTCCTCCTGGTCCATCTCCATTGACAGAGAACACTCCCCCCACCCCGGCCAGATTACAGCTCTTACTGTTTGGGATTAGGGTTTAAATGACACCAGGACGGATAGACACTGTTATTCTTATAATTTTTCCTCATACACATTAGCAGCTGCTGCAGAAGTGCATAAACAGCAAAACAATCAGACAAAGACCCACTCGTCCTCTTAACACTCATGAGCCTGTCCTAGACCACTCATCAGACAATAGCAGATTGAGGTGCACCTTTGTGTTTAAATGCTGTGCTACATATACACACACTCAAAGGTACATGGAGAGGATTTACTGTCTGGAGAAATAACCATTGATATATATATACACCAATCAGCCATAACATTATGACCACCTACCTAATATTGTGTAGGTCCCCCTTTTGCGCCAAAACAGTCCTGACCCATCGAGGCATGGACTCCACTAGACCTCTGAAGGTGTGCTGTGGTATCTGGCACCAAGACGTTAGCAGCAGATCCTTTAAATCCTGTAAGTTGCAAGGTGGGGCCTCCATGGATCGGACCTGTTTGTCAAGCACATCCCACAGATGCTTGATTGGATTGAGATCTGGGGAATTTGGAGGCCAAGTCAATACCTTGAACTCGTTGTGTTCCTCAAACTATTCCAGAACCCTTTTTGCTTTGTGGCAGGGCGCATTATCCTGCTGAAAAAGGCCAATGCCATCAGGGAATACCGTTGCCATGAAAGGGTGCAACAATGCTCAGGTAGGTGGTACGTATCAAAGTAACATCCACATTCTCCATGGTCAACAACATTTTACGACCACCGGACTCTCTTGCACCTCATCTGTACTCAAATGCCTATTGCATTCTCCATGGTCAACAACATTTTACGACCACCGGACTCTCTTGCACCTCATCTGTACTCAAATGCCTATTGTAGTTGTCAGTTGCTGGTGGATCTTATGAACTTTGGCGTTAAAAAATGACTCCCTAATGTCATTTTTTAACGCCAAAGTTCATAAGATCCACCAGCAACTGACAACTACTACTTCTCACGGTCTGTCTCAGGTCTCTCAGCCCCTCTTTCTCATGCATTTTCAAGTTTCACGTTTCCTTCTGTTGCTGAAATATCTGACCTTATTCAAAAGTCAAAGCCAACTGCCTGTCAGTTAGACCCTCTACCTACCACCCTGGTAAAAGCCTGCTTACCCTCTCTCTCCTCCCTAATAACTACCATTATACATTCTTCTCTCACCTCTGGCACTGTTCCTTCACCTCTAAAATCTGCTGCAATAACTCCTAACCTTAAGAAACCTGGTGCAGACCCCAACAATTTCAATAACCTCCGTCCCATTTCTAACCTGCCTTTCCTATCTAAAATCCTCGAAAAAACAGTTGCATCTCAGGTTCATGCACACTTGTCTGACAATAACCTCTGTGAAGAATTCCAATCTGGCTTCTGCCCCTGCCATAGCACCGAAACAGCACTGGTAAAAATCACTAATGGTCTTCTCATGGCAGCTGACTCTGGACTATTAACCATTCTCATCCTCCTCGATCTGAGTGCGGCCTTTGACACCATCTCTCATAACATCCTCCTTGACAGACTAGTCTCTATTGGTATAACTGACACACCTTTGGACTGGTTTAAATCCTATCTCTTTGGCCGCACTCAATTAATCCAACTCAGAACATTCAAATCACATCCATCTCCTGTCATTACCGGTGTTCCCCAGGGCTCAGTCCCGGGGCCCCTTCTGATTAGCATCTATCTACTTCCTCTTGGTCATATTTTCCGTAAATTCAATGTTCATTTCCACTGCTATGCGGATGACACCCAGCTATACCTGTCAACTAAACCTAACTCAATCCTCCCACTCACCTCCCTCTGATTGCTTAACGGAAATCAAATCCTGGTTTTCCTGCAACTTCCTCGAACTTAACAATGACAAAACTGAGGTTCTCCTCATTGGCACCAAATCCACTCTGACAAAACATGACAGTTTCTCACTTTCCATTGATAACTCCTCAGTTTCTCCCTCCCCACAGGTTAAGAGTCTGGGTGTCATCCTCGACAGCACACTTTCATTTCAAGCTCACATTAACGTAACCCGGTCTGCATACTTCCATTTACGTAACCTCAATCGTCTCCGTCCGTCTCTCACACCCACTAGTACAGCCATTCTCGTTCACACCCTGGTTACATCCCATATCGATTACTGTAACTCTCTTCTCTTCGGTCTTCCTCTCAAACTTATACAAAAACTTCAACTGGTTCAGAACTCTGCCGCTCGTATCATCACCAGAACATCTATTAATCACATCACTCCTGTTCTTCAGCAATTACATTGGATCCCAGTAAAATACTGCATTGATTTTAAGATTCTGCTCCTTACCTTCAAGACCATTCACAACCTCGCTCATCTGTACCTCACTGACCTCCTTCGTATCAACATACCCACCCGTACTCTCAGGTCTTCTATTCACCTCACTGTACCTCCTGCCCGTTTGACCACTATGGGGTTTAGAGCCTTCAGCTGCTCTGCCCCTCACCTCTGGAATTCTCTACCAGCAGACATCCGTAACATCAACTCGCTTTCCATTTTCAAAACCCATCTGAAAACACATCTTTTCACACTGGCATATCTAACATGATCACTTTTCATCTGCTTATAGCAATGTTCATCATCATGATTCATTCTGCTTTTAGCATTGTTCTGTTTGTTTTTATCTTTATTGTGATTTGTGTCTTGTATGGTGACCTTGAGTGCTTAGAAAGGCGCCTAAAAATAAAATATTATGAATGTCAGGACCCAAGGTTTCCCAACAGGACATTGCTCAAAACATCACACTGCTTTCGCTGGCTTGCCTTCTTCCCATAGTGGATCCTGGTGCCATGTGTTCTCCAGATAAGCGATGCACACGCACCCGGCCATCCACGTGATGTAAAAGAAAATGTGAATGATCAGACCAGGCCACCTTCATCCATTGCTCCGTGGTCCAGGTCTGATGCTCACATTCTCATTGTAGGCACTTTCGGCAGTGGACAGGGGTCAGCATGGGCACCCTGACTAGTCTGCGGCTACGCAGCCCCATACTCAACCAACTGCGATGTACTGTGTTCTGACACCTTTCTATCAGTACCAGCATTAACATTTTCAGCAATCTGAGCTACAGTAGCTTCTCTGGATCGGACCACATGGGCCAGCCTTCGCTCCCCACGTGCATCAATGAGCCTTGGCTGCCCATGAACCTGTCGCAGGTTCACCGCTTTTCCTTCCTTGGACCACTTTTGATAGGTACTGACCCCTGCAGACCGGGAACACCCCACAAGGGCTGCAGTTTTGGAGATGCTTTGACCCAGTTGTCTAGCCATCACAATTTGGCCCTTATCAAAGTCGCTCAGATCCTTACACTTGCCCATTTTTCCTGCTTCTATCACATCAACTTTGAGGACAGAATGTTCACTTGCTGCCTAATATATCCCACCCACTGACAGGTGCCATGATGACGAGATTATCAGTGTTATTCACTTCACCTGTCAGTGGTCATAATGATATGGCTGATCAATGTATCTCAATGGTTATTTCTCCAGACAGTAAATCCTCTCTATGTACATAGGAAGGTGTATATATTTTCAAGGAAATGTGCCCTTTCCCTCCTATTTCCCAGGATAATGTCTTCATTGAAATACAAATCTTATCAATTTGATCAAGTGTGATATCTAACATTCTTCAGAGTAAATCAAAACATCAGACATCCCTTGATACAAAAAGTTTATTAGACATCGTCCAGGTCAAAGTACCAAGACCTGAATAAAAAAAACAATAATGCTACAAACTTCCAAGAACAAAGAACTCGACCTACACAAAATTTATTCTTAAAATACATTACCATAAAACAACAAAAGCCACATAAGTAAGAGGGTTCCCATCATGTTTGTTAACAGCATGGAAAGATGTAAAATAAGGATGTGAGAGATGATGTGTGTTCTTCTACCTGAGGGAGCAGTAATGCAGCAGTCACATGGGCAGCAAGTCGCAGACGGGTACTAGAGGTAGCAGAGGGGTGCACAGAGCAGAGGTAGCCAGCGGAGAACATGAGGACTTCTAGAGAGGTAGCAGACAGACAAGGGAGGTAAAGAGGTAGCGGGAAGACGACAGCGCTAGCAGAGAAGTGAAGTGAGGGGCATTGAAATGAATGGAAATGGATGACGAGAGGTAGCGGTACGCAGGGTAAGTAGCTACATTATCAGCACCTGAACAGCTAGAAGCCCACTCCACCACAGAGGAAGAGCATATTGTGACTGAAGCTAGATCACCGTATTTAGCTCACTAAAATAATGGATGAAGGTCAGTGGGAGATTAGGCCTGTGTGTGAGAGAGCGCAGCCTTCAGTGCACAAGAGCAGGGTTCATCAAAGTGTGTGTGTGTGTGTGTGTTACAATGCTACGCCTGAATGGTGGGGGCTGGCCATGTGTGTATAGAGGGAGGGCAGGTACGAGTTATGGGCCCTGTAGACACCCTCTTCGATTGGTGGTGTGACCCATGCCATAAGAGGGGCAGAGCAGTCAAGCAGACAGTCATCAAACACCCCTGTCTCTGTGCACACAATGTTCTGTATCTCACACAAATGTCCACACACACACACAAACACTTCTGACTACAGTGTTTCACTTTAGAAGAGCAAAGTGGAGAGGTAGATTCTCATTGAGACAAGTGTGTGAGGGGAGGGTTGCTGGCCCCCTCAGTGTCTGTGTGTGGTAGAACCCCTTGTGGTCCTATTCAGTTACAGTGTCCAACACACAGGTCCCTGAAATGATGAACTAGCCTTTAAACTCAACTAGCTCCCCCTGGTGTTGTGTTGGGGTAAGAAGGCAGGGAGGCAGCAGAGATAACAGAAGACTACCATATCATTATAACAGAGTGAGACAGGAACAAGGGGAAAAAGAGGGCATTTTCCTATATTCTTCCAGAATTCGTTTTATATTCTTTTAAATAGAGAACAACAATATATGCTCAAAGTGACCAGGAGGGGATCTCTCTAACCTACCATCTCATCAGCCCCATAGCAAACTGACTGAGAACAAAACAGTGTTCTTACTAGACAAGGGGTACAGATACACAGCCCCCTGGACGCTGTGCCCTAGGTGGGAGGGGTGTGTGTGTGTGTGTGTGTGTGTGCGCGCGTGTCTGTGTCTGTAAGCCAGGAGGAGTTTTGGGATGTGAGAAAACACCCAGCCAGTAGCAAAGCCACCAATGAGCTGAGGTTGTGAGGCGTGAGGGTTTTCGGGGGAGGGGTTTTAGTTATCAGCAACTCGTGCCGGGACAGCCGCTTGTGGTCCCACGGGTGCCGGGGGCATGGCATCAGGCTGGACAGGCAGGGGGCCGGCATCTGTGGATGGGCAACACACTGGTTTGAGTATGGGACATACTAACACAAATACTTTCTGAATGGAAACAGGAAGGCAGGTACGGATGGGGTGGGGGGGGGTACTCACACATGCCGTTGGGAGCTCCAGGATGGCGGGGGCCCATTAGGGGGCCTGGCATCATGCGCCCTGGCATGGGCTGACCAGGTCCACCTACTGGTCCTGTAGACAAGGGAGGACAGGCTGGGTGAGAAACGATCACAGAATCATTGTTCATAAAAAAAAATTGATTGTCTAGCTATTATTTTGGGTTATTCCTATACCATGAATATCATTCCAGTTTCCAGGAGTTATTGTCTGTGTTTATTCACAGGGGGAAGCTGTGCTCCGTGTGTCTGTTAGTTCTGACCTGTCTGTTGTGAGTGGTGGGGGCCCATAGGGTGGTGCCCCATGGGGGGGAACCCGGGTCCGGAGGGGCCATGTCCAGGGTGCATGGCGGGCGGGGCTCCGTGGTGGGGTGGTCCAGGGGGCCCATGGTGCATGTTGGGCCCTGGGGGCCCGTGGTGGGGTCCGGGGCTGGGGCCCTGGGCTGCTGCGTTGGCCTGCTGCTGCTCCATCTGCTGGCGGGCCTTCATCTCAGCGTACTTCAGCTGCTCCATGTGGAAGGCCTGGCGCTCCGTCAGCAGCTGCTGCCTCTGCAACTCCAACTGGAAGGGGGGGACGGTAAGTGAGGAGCGGGGGAACAAAAAGAGGGAAAGAGTGGGGTAACAGAAAGGGAGAGAGGAGAGTGAGGTCATGCTATCATCATACAATTAATCATGATCATCTTTCCTTACAACCCTCTCAAAAACCAATTGACCATATTGTCAGGATCATCATTACCTGTAGTATCGTGTTAGCAAAATAGTTATGTCAGCAGAGCCAACTGAAGTGAGAGAGAGAGTGAGACAGACTGGCAGACTGGGGGGAGGAACAGTGGGGGCATTGAAACAGGAGCACTTTGGAAGCAGGAAGGAGAGAGGGAGGAATGGCTGGAAATGTCGATAAAGTGATTGATTTCCATGCAAAACCAACCCTATAAACCACCAACACTCTCTCTGGCAGAGAATCAATGAGCGAATTTCATTACCAGGAACACTACAGAGACACTGGGATGGAGAGAGCTGGAGAAGTGAAGCAGGAAGGTGGGGAGGGCTGGGTACGGGAGGTGGAGAAGTGAAGCAGGAAGGTGGGGAGGGCTGGGTACGGGAGGTGGAGAAGTGAAGCAGGAAGGTGGGGAGGGCTGGGTACGGGAGGTGGAGAAGTGAAGCAGGAAGGTGGGGAGGGCTGGGTACGGGAGGTGGAGA
>JACXGI010009436.1:0-30401 GCA_016801175.1 Esox masquinongy
TTTCCCAATCAATGCTGATCCTAATTACCTATGTGAAAATTATCAAAGCATGTTTGCAGTCCCAAGCTGAGAGGAGGAGGTTCATGCAGACCTGTCTGCCTCATCTGATCACCCTGATTAACTTCACCATATCTCTCTTCTTTGATGTGATATACTCTCGTTATGGCAGCAAGACCAGTCTGTTGGCTCTGAAGAATATCATGGCTGTGGAGTTCCTTGTTGTTCCTCCTCTGGTTAATCCTATTGTATATGGAATGAAACTCACTCGGATTCGAAATAAAGTTAGACAGATGTTCAACTGTAAAGTTGCTGTTCTACAGTAAATGCATTGTTACTAAGTAGTTCTGCATATTAACTTGTCTTTGGTTTGTCTATTTTACGTGAAGCTCTGGCTCACAATTAAAACGTCAACTTCATGAGGTTTTATCTTTCAGCCTTTGTCAGAATAATTTGTCATGGAATTCATGTATACAACTTCTCCTCAATTATTTGATATTATTTACTCTGATTTTGTTTGGATTCATGAAATCATATTGTTACCTTGACCAGTTAAGTGAAATCTGCTGTAAGTGGATACGTGAGTTGAGCCACCTCTTGTTGTGAGGAAAACACACATTTTTATTAGACCAAATATTGAGAAAGAGGCTTTGAGTAAGGAACAGAAGGGTTAAAATTAAGAGACCACTGCAAATTGAATTCTTCCCTTCCCCCTTAAAACATTCCTTTTTAACTTTTTTGGAAAGGAATTAAAAAAGTGCAGTGGTCTCTTAATTTTTCTCCAGAGTGGTAAATGTTACTGCTGTCTGTAAATTGCAGTCTTAAAAACAATTTATTGTAATTACTTGCATTATCTTCAGTAGTTAATAAACTATTCACTAAAACCAGTGCATTATATTACATATATATTGCACTTCATTTTAAGGGAAAGAAAAATCCCACAATCGCTTCACCATATTTTAAAAGCATTTATTTAGAACAGAAATTCAGAGGTCTATCCTTGGAAACCCGTCTGCTAACAATCAAGACATTGATCATTGAATCAGGTGTGCCTTTCCCGGATTAATAAATAACATACTTTTTTAAGTATTGCATTCTGCTTGTATTTTTCTTATTCTTATTATGTTAATCTATCTATCTATCTCATTTTGATTGAATCTATTACCTATTTGTAACATTTTTAAAGCAAGAAATTTGTTGAGACTAGGAATTTTGTTGTGGGGTTTTCTTGTATGGTAAAAGAGTAACATTTTAAAATTGATAAATGTACAGTTGTGCTCAAAGGTTTGCATACCCTTGGAGAATTGGTAATATATGTGCGATTTGTAAAGAAAAAATGAGTAAGCAGGCAAAACACATGTCTTTTATTTCTTATGGGATTCACATTCAATTGTAGGTTTTAACAGAATAGCACAATCATAAAACAAAACAAGGCAACAAAGAAAAAAATGAACTGACCCCTGTTCAAAAGTCTGCATACCCTTAGTTCTTAATACTATGTATTGCCTCCTTTATCATCAATGACAGCAAACAGTCGTTTGTAATAGTTTTCTATGAGGCCCAGAATTCGTGCAGGTGGTATAGCTGCCCATTGATGATAAACGGCTGGCTCTTTGTTGTCCCTGTCAAAGCGGGCGTAGAACCTGTTTAACTCGTCGGTGAAGGAGACGTCGCTGGCTGTGTGGGGGTAGGGTTACATCATTGCATCCACAAATGCAAGTTAAAACTCTATGCAAAAAAGAAACCATGCATGAACAAGATCCAGAACCGTCTTCTCTGGGCCCGAGCTCATTGAAAATGGACTGAGGCATAGTAGAAAACTGTCCTGTGGTCTGACAAATGAATATTTTTAGGATTAATTAATTAGGAGAAGAACCATCTGGCGTCTATTCAGCGTGTACAGTTCAAAAGCCAGCATTCGTGATGGTATGGTGGTGCATTAGTTCACATGGCATGAGTGACTTGCACATCTGTGAAGGAACCATTATTGCTGAACAATATGTACAGGTTTTGGAGCAACATATGCTGCCATCCAGATGATGTCGTTTTCAGGGAAGGCCTTGCTTATTTCAGCAAGACTATGCCAAACCACATTCTGCACGTATTACAACACCATGGCTCTGTAGTAAAAGAGTCCGGGTGCTAAACTGGCCTGCCTGCAGTCCAGACCTCACACCTGTGAAAAACATTTGGCGCATAATGAAACAAAAAATATGGCAAAGGAGACCCCGAACTGTTGAGTAGCTGAAATCCTATATAAAGCAAGAATGGGTATACATTTCACTTTCAGAAGTACAACAATTGGTCTCCT
This sequence comes from Esox masquinongy, assembly GCA_016801175.1. Lineage (NCBI taxonomy): Eukaryota > Metazoa > Chordata > Actinopteri > Esociformes > Esocidae > Esox > Esox masquinongy. The sequence continues at coordinate 2,309 of JACXGI010009436.1, forward strand.
CAGCTCCCAAACAGAGTATTCTTAAAAGAGGTGATGCAACACAATGTTAACATGCCCCTGTCCCAAATATTTTAAAACGTTTTGCTAGCATCAAATTCAAAATTTCCAAAAACAATAAAATTTCTCAGTTTCAACACTTGTTATGTTGTCTTTGTTATATTCTCATTTAAATATAGGTATAAATGATTTGCACATCATTGCATTCTGTTTATATTTGTATTTTACGCAGCGTCCCAACTTTTTCAGAAACAGTGTTGTAGATCTCAGACCTTCTCTCTCAGTATGAACCCTCTAGACCCCTCAGGTCATCAGGGTCTGGTCTGCTAACTGTTCCCAGAGTAATGACAAAGGCAGGTAAGGCAGTGTTTAGTTATTATGCTGCACAGAGCTGGAACAACCTGCCAGAAAATCCTAGACGTGCCCCAAATTGACCACTTTTAAATCCAGGCTAAAAACCTTTGTTATCTTCTGCCTTCTTTTAATCTTTTCATAGTCTTTAGCCATTTAAAACATGATGATTTTATTTGTATGCATTGCTTTTTATGTTAAACATATATATATTATTGATATTCACTCAAGAAGACAGTCAGCAGAAGACATTTCGTAATGGATCTGGCCAGTGAGCTTTAGGAGAACTGCACAAACGTCAAGACAGCCAAGGAAGCACGTCCCACTCTTCCTCTTTCCCAGCCTTGGCAGCTCACACCCGGCAAGAACAAAAAAAGTCCACAAGAGGACACGAAACAAGACCAATGACAACTGTGTGCAGTGCAACCGCTTTGTTTGTCGGTCTTACTGTGGGCCAGAAGCGTAACCATAGATTCAAGAGTGGAATTAACACTGTAAGGACTTTACCTATCACAGCCATTAAACATCACTTACTTAAAATATCCCCAGTGTGCTACTAGCAACCATAGTTAAAGCATTTTAATTTCCCAGAATGCTTTCAATATTTTAAAATAGTCTCTTAATTCTGCAGTTCCTCAGTAGGATGCAAGAGTTCTCCCCGCCAAACCAATACCAATTAGGGAGCTAGACTGATAACAGTACAGTATGTCCCCCTCCCCATTCCCAGGTATTGAACATGGTAAGACTGATAACAGTAGGTTAAACAAAACCTTAATCCATGATGTAGTCTCATTAGGAATGTGACCTCAGGGCATTGTGTCATTACCCCATGCGTCTTAGATGTTGCTGTGACAGTTTAGATATTCAGATTCCCAATAAAAGAAAGATGCTGAGACTGGAGAGGTGTCATAACCAGGTATGATTTGGTGATCTGAAGTAGTCTACTCAGTCTGTCAGTACAGAAACCATTCAAAACTAATAGGAGCAAATACACATCGGCCATATAAATCATCAAGAACTATCTTCATAAGATTACATTTTTGACTTTTTTGGACACTGTTTTGAGGGATCCTACTTTGTTTTTTTAATGTTTCCTCATTTTTATTTTTAATTCTAATGCTTTATGTATACCAGAATGTGATTATGTTTACGACTGTACTCATTGCTTTGTACTCTATTGTGTGCAGTTGGTTGAGAAAGCGTGATGGTTCTGGATTGTTTTGCAATCAGTATCAAGTAGGATATCTGGAAACCAACAACACGGTTTTGACAAAAAGCTATCAATGTTGTGAGGTTGGCAGGTTTTCTGTATGGTTGACTGTTACTATTAGTGCCAACAAAAACTGAATTTAAATAGACTGAACTTAAATTAACCTAACATTTCTATAACCTGTAAAGAATATCTTTGTGTGTCTGCTATTAATGACAACCCTGTTCAACTCCTCCCAGGGGATAGTGTTTGTGCTGCATGGACTGAATGTGACACAGACAAACAGACACATCTACTTTGTATTTATTCTTATCCTATATCTTCTCACCATTTTTATGAATTTAACACTGATCTTAACTATTGTTCTGGAGAAAATGTTGCATGACCCAATGTATTTATTCATCTGTAATCTGTGTATTAATGGGATCATTGGTGCTTCAGCTTTCTACCCAAATATACTTTTTCACATTTTATTTGACTCTCATGTGGTAACATACATTGGGTGTCTAACCCAGATATTTGTTATCTACTTCTATGTTCACTGTGAATTTACCCATTTGACAGTGATGGCTTATGACAGATATGTGGCCATCTGTAAGCCATTACACTACCACTCAATTATGACTATTAGAAAAGTGTGGACACTGATTCTTCAGACATGGCTTTTCTCATGGCTAGAATGTAGCATTGGTGTGGTACTATTAGCTAGGTTACCCCTCTGTAGTGTTGACATAGATAGACTGTACTGCTCAAACTGGGCGGTTTTGAAGCTATCGTGTGTTGACACCACCATTGACAATATCCACAGCTATCTTTATGTATTTTATCACTTTTTTCAGGCCATTTTTATTCTGATTTCCTATGTGAACATCGTCAAAGTATCTTTGCGTTCCGTGGTGCAGAGGAGGAAGTTCATGCAGACCTGTCTGCCTCATCTGATCACGCTGACAAACTTTGTCATAGCTCTTCTCTTTGATGTGATGTACGCTCGTTATGGCAGCAACACCAGTCTGTTGGCCCTGAGGAATATCATGTCTGTGGAGTTCCTAGTTGTTCCTCCTCTGTTAAATCCTGTCATATATGGGATCAACCTCAGTCAGATTCGGAATAGAGTTACACAGATGTTTAACTGTAAAGTTGTCCCTCAATGAATGCACACAATGTTACTCCCCACTTACGTATATTAATATATGTTTTTGGTTTGCGTATTTTACATGAAGCTCTGGCTCACAATTAAAACATTTAATTAATTGAAATCAATGATTTGACATTATTGACTCAGATTTTGTTACGTTGACCAATTAAGTGAAGTCTGCTGTAGGGGATTAGTGAGTTGAACCACCTCTTGTTGTGCGGAAAACACAAAGTTTAATCAGACCAAATATTTACAAAGAGGTCCTAATACCATGAATTCTGTAAAGACAGAAACGACATGAATAAAGCAAACAAGTTAGGTCCAAAAAACAAAGGGGTTGATTGAAGTGAAATCAATTTAAAAATGTTACTGCTCTCTGTAAAGTGTTGCCTTAAAAACAATTTATTGTAATTATTTGCATTATCTTCAGTAGTTGATAGTGATTAATCCTATTTTGAGAACGTCCTTAATTTTGACCCTAAATAAACAAATTACTTGTTGTACTTTATTTCAAGGGAAAGATAAATCCCCCAATCTCTTCACCATATTTTAAAAGCATATATTTAGAAGAGAAATTCAGTGGTCTATCCTCGGGAACCCCTGTCTACTAGTCCTCAAGCCACTGATCATTGAATCAGGTGTGCCTTTTCAGAGCTACAACGACATTTAATATGTTTAAGGGTCCCTGAGAAGATGGTTGAATACCTCTGCTGTATTTTAAAGTTTGATATCGTATTAACGGTAAGGTTGAGTTACTTCCTCTAAGCAGTGTTCTTTATACATACATGGAATATTTCTTTCTCACTTACAATACTGAAAATTTTGTTGTTTCTTACTGTCAGTCAAATCCGTACCCCCACACCGGCACATGTTAAATCTATGACCCATTAGACTGCTGAACAGTTGACCTACTTTGACCAGTGTTATGGCAATTCCATCAATAGGAACTCTTAATGGACGTAAGTACAGAGACAAAATCCTCTTGGCACTATTAGTGGTTTTATTTACTTGCAAGGAGAGAAGAGTCACGGATTACAGAATAAACCGTGAGGCATCTCTAAAGTAACACCAAACAATCATCAGTGCTTACACAGTAAATGGGGTGTGGTAAGATACTGCACAGCAGTCCTGTGTCAACAATGCATGTTCCCTTTGATCCATCTATACATAGGTTTTACCCAAAAAGGCAGGCTGTCGCCCCACCTTACCCCAGGGAACTAAGGACACTAGGTAACTTATTCAACTCAGAACGAACACACACCCCCTGTACAAAGAACTGATGCACTGACGGTTTAAACAGATATACAAATAGACAGATTGACAGAGGACCCAATGATCAACTGATACCATTCAATGATGACCATGAACAGATAGAGATCCCCCTCTCGCACATTGCTTTTCTTATCTAAACATGGTGACTCAGTACTTCAGTCAGTAACTCCTTCATACATTTATGGAATTAATACATCCGTTCAAGAAATGCCATGACACCAGCTGTGCTGCTTCTGTTCAATTTGAATATATTGTTAATAAACAATTAAGTACATATTTTTTTTAGTTTTCATATTATATTCTGCTGGGATTTGTCTCATTGTTATTATTATGATAATCTCTTTCTATCTCATTTTGTTTTTATCTATTAACGATTAAAAAACAAAATTAAGCAGGAAGTTTATTGCAAGTAGGAATTTTGAATTTTGTTTTTCTTGTATGTTAAAAGAGCAACACTTGAAACTTGATTGGCCTGTGTTGACGGTAGATTTTTCATTGTGACATTTCTATTGTTTAACTATCACAGACATTTAACATTAGTTGGGTAAAATACCTCCTGTGTGTTACTAGTAACTGTAGTTAAACCATTATCATTTCCCAGAATACTCTCACTGCCTTATTTGGAGAATTGTTTGTTTCAATCAGTGTTTTTTGCATGTACATTCTTATGAAATCATCTTAGCTATTAATAACATAATTTATCCTAAAATAATCATATATTTTAGTCATTGCACTTTGTACGACAAAAAAGGTTCAGTCTGTGTCAGAGCATTAGGGCAGTGTCAGGCCCCTGGACAGGATATGGGTCTGTGTCAGGCCTGTGGACTTTGGACTGTGGACAGGGAACGGGGGGGGGTGTCAGGCCTGTGGACAGGGAACGGGGTAATGTCAGGCCTGTGGACTGTGGACAGGGAATGGGGTGTGTCAGGCCTGTGGACTGTGGACAGGGAATAGGGGGTGTCAGGCCTGTGGAATGTGGACAGGGAATGGGGGGTGTCAGGCCTGTGGACTGTGGACAGGGAATGGGGGGTGTCAGGCCTGTGGACAGGGAATGGGACAGTGTCATGCCTAAGGATTGTGGACAGGAAATGGAGCGGTGTCAGGCCTGTGGACTGTGGACAGGAAATGGAGCGGTGTCAGGCCTATGGTCTGTGGTCAGGGCATGGGGTGGTTGATGTCTGATTTTACTGATGAAGAAAAGTACATCCAAATGTAAGTTTGAGATTGCACGCCCATAATTACTTTAACTTGTATTGGTAGGCTTACATTCTCATAACCTTGCAAGATGATCAATATGTAACTTGCACTGAAATTGTGTGACACAGGCTTAAAGCCAAAAGTGAATGAATCGCTGAAGATGACATGAGCATATATATGTTGTGTATTTGCATTGATTGTCCTACCGGACTTGAATGAACCAACCAAAGCTACGTTAGTTAATTGAGCTCTGTCTACCATCTGATCTTTTATTGTTATATGCACATTTCAGAGAGATAACAACATACAAGTTTTAACACAACATAGTGTGAAATGTACATTAACAGTAACGTTAGTCTTAATTATTTGAAGATGTTTGCTAGTTTAGCTGGGGCTCTTCTCCAGCAAGTTTCCATGACATTTCCATTACTTTTGGTCAAGTGTATTTTGTTTAGGTGTGGTTTCTCTTATGTAATGTTAGCTATAGCTAACTGTTAAGGCAAATAGGCCCATCAATATTTTTACAAAGTATTTCCTCTGCCACAGGACCTTGGTCTGTACCATTATGTATAACAGATTGACTGGTGTGCTTGTTAATCTCCAGATCAGGTTGAATACCCTCCTCAGCACTACCCCCCAGCCAATGAGGGTACTCCTATGATTCAGAGCTGGTCTGTGCTTCCCTGCCAGAGGCTACAACAAGTCTAAATATGCTTTTCTGCACCCACATCTTCTCATAGTCGGAGACCGAAACACAACTCACATTGGAGAACGAAACCGCGACAACCCACCGGATTGCCGTCATACTTCTCTGACAAAGCTCTCCGGAGTTCCCTCTCCTGGGTGCGACTAGACTCTACACGACCGAACAGAGGAGGGGCCGCCGCTCCGGTAGGCTCAACAGGGCTCTCCTTTTACCCTGTTTTCCGACTTAATCGGGCAACAGCCCACGGCACTTAGCGTTGGTACCCAGACAGCCGCTAGTGGTACCCAGGCACTAACCACCCCTCACTGAATGCATAACGTCAATGGATGAAAGCGCGATACTCTAGATGAATGATAGAGTCTTGATTGAATTTGAATGAACTTACAAATGAAATAGGCCTACAAGATTTTCATGACCATTCAACTATTTAATTAGGCTAGTATTGAAACATAATACATTCAACATATCAATCACACGTTACCGTTTTTCAATAGGAGCTTCAGCATTCTTGTGTAGGCTAATTAATCAAATGTAAATCTAAAATGTAAATCTAAATAATTATTCACGAAAATAAATACCAGACAATCTTCACCAATCACCAATTACCAATTCAACAAATGTATTACACTGTTATTGTTTTATTTAGGAGAGCAAAACAAAATTGCATACGCATCCTATCATCTCTCTGAATTTTCTCTTGTTATTTTACTGAAGATTAAGATTCTACAAATGTATTAGGCTAAATAATTATTCACAAAACAAAATATCAACGATCACCAATAATCAATTCAGCAAACGTGTTGCACGTTTCTGTTTTTCATCAATACAATGGACAACTTCCTTTTCTATATTGATAGAAAAGTGATGTCGGCACAAAGTACATACTCAATGGCTTTCCATACCTGGGGAAGGATGAAACCAGGCCAGTGGGTGAGCAACATTCGGAGACAGTGGTTTTAAGACTCACACAGCCTTTCACAGTCAAAGGCAGATGTGACCACGGACAACTTTTTTTCAATGCTTCCCCTGGCAGAGAAATTGATGGTGAAGAAGAAAACAAGCCTTCTGGGAATCATGAACAACAGAGACGGGAGCTGCTATTATTATTGGTGATATTATTCTATATAATCTTAACCTTATTTTTTTTATTCAATAGGTGGGCGTGGAAACCCTCGATATGATAGCAAGACTGTAGTCTGTAAAAGGAGGTACTCGACACTGGCCTGTTACGGTGTCCTACAACCTTTTAGACATGGTCGCTATCAATGCACATGTGCTGTACAAGCAATGTCTTGAAAAGACAATCAGTCAAAGACATTTCATGATGGAACTGGCATGTGAGCTTCGTGAAAACTACATGAACGCCAAGACAGCCAAGAATCCAGCCACCAAGGAGGCAGCACGTCCCACTCTTCCTCTTTCCCAGCCTCGGCAGCTCACACCCGGCAAGAAGTCAGAAAGTGCACACGGAAAAAGACCAATTAGAACTGTGTGCAGTGCAACCGTTTTGTTTGCCGGTCTTGCTCACACAAACCCCCGAAGCTGTGAGCTGACTGTGGGGTAGAAGTTTGATGTTCGAGGGAGATGCATGAATGCATTTGTTTTTGTAGCCCACATCATCCAAAGTAAAGACAAATGACTTTTCTATATTTTATCAAATAGTCAATTGCGTTATTCATGTAGGCTATGTAAATCAACCTTTGATCATCCTTTCACTCTGCTAATCAAATTTACAAATACAATTAATTGAATAATACACTGCAATACAATGTTTTTACTTGAAGAGAAGGCTGTGAAAGGTAGATATAGGCAGTAGTAATGACGATCTGGTGTGCATAATGAAGGGAAGTCCGGGGGGATGTGATGATTATCGTGTTTATCAAGCAACCGTGCTTTAGGCCTATGTACGGCTATTCATGCGGATATCCTTTGATCTTCGCAAATTGGTTGTCACAGTATGGTGAGGATCAGCGCCATCGTGCCGTGCACTCCCGGTTCCCATCATTACATGAACTCACCCCGGACTCATTCATTGTCTTGTCTCCCATAATCATGCACACCAGGTCCCAATTACGTCATGTTTAAATGTTTCTCCTCTGCTCCCTCACCTGTCGGTTATTGTTGCTTTTATGGTACACGTCGCTGGTGAGTGTTTCGTTTTGCTGCTAAGCCAGCACTTTACTTTGTTTCAGTTTGTTTTGTATACGGTGTTTGTTTCTATTAAATTTACATTCAAATGCAATTCTGCCTGCGCCTGGTTCCCCCTCTCCACCACCACCTTGACATTGGTTGATAATGTCTCTTATTTTACCTTTACATCATCAAAATGAGATCAAAATGAAAACTAAATTATAAAGGATTTATTTTGAATAATATAAGTGTTGTTTAATTTTCATTTTGTACATTTGTAGGGCCTAATAAACAAATTAAACTACTATACCCTGTGGTCTTATAAATAATTGTTTGTTTTGTGTTCTTAGAAATAATGTATTCTTTTTTTAGTCAATTTAAAAAAAAAATGATAAGACCTTTAATACAAACACATTCTTGTATTTTTGTCAAATTCATTAACCATTTAAAACAAACAAATTTTGCAATTCATTATTTTTTAGACTATTCTTTATACTTTGTGGACGACTCAGTAGATGAACTGATGCTCTGGCTGGATTGTGACGCTGTGGAGGAGAATGTGTATGCTAATAGTGCTGATTCATATGCTAATGATGAGAAACGTTCGGCTCTGTTTGGTACTGTTGGTCTGAAAGTCCTGGCGGTTCTAGTGTAAATGCAGGACAATTCACTATTTTGATGTTAATCAGCAGAAATGCATTATATTTTTGGGGAGAATGACAACACCTGTGAAAATGTTGTCATTAGACTAATTTTTGTAGTGTTCACCTCTTGTTTTTCCTTACAAGATTTTCCTGTTATTTGACAGACTTAAATGGCAACTCTGCTGCCAGACATTTTACCGTATTTTAAAAACATACATTTACAGTGAATAAACATGAATTAAGCATTGTCATATGTAAAAGTAGTAAATGTAGGGTATAATGTGTCACTTTGGTGATTTATGACCCTGGTGGGCGGGGCTTCCAGATTGATTTGACAGGTGGGCGGGACATCTGGTTTGCTGGGTGGGACTTCCGGTGTGACGTTTGGACTTCCTGTGTGACGTGTGTTAGGGCGGGACTTCCGGAATGACGTATGCATGTCCGGTGACCTTGTAATTTATGATTGCATTGTTGTGTCCATGTTTCATGTTTTACAACGACTGATACGCACCCCGGACGAGTGTTATAACATGTGTGATATGTTTGATTTTTAACAATGGGGGTATTAGGGTTCCGGAATGTTAAATTCCCAGGCAATAAATAAGTGCTATATCAGCAGCAAGATGTTTGGTGTTTAACAAGAGGGCGCCCGGGTTCAGCAATTCTATGACCCCCCCGGCATTTTATGTTCCGATAAGTGCTACAACAGATGTCCTACAACCGGTGGGTGTTAACCTTTCATGTTTTATGGGCTGATTGGCGTGGTCTGTGTATTTAAATCACGCAGACCCCGGTGATGGTCATTCAGTCCTGCCTGAGTAAACTTACCTACACAATCCAAACCATGGCGGATTGTGCAGCGATCAGCGTTTTGGTTGAAACACCACTGAAAGCTAACAGCTTAACCGCAGCTCAGCGAGTCGGCAAGAGACTACAAATGGTCAGCAGAGACGCAATCAACATGCCAGCCCCGAAGAAACCGATGCAGAGTTTAACCCGAATCCATCAACTACACCAGGACATGTTGGCACGGGATTGGAAGTTGGACGACGGTCGGATCGGTGGATACATTTTCAACCCAGAGATACCGGAGGTTGCATTTTATGAATTACCCGAAGGCCAAGAGTTTAAGGCTGTTGTGACTGATCAAATGGTTGTTAATGCCAGTTTATGGAACGCCTTTCGGAAAGTGTTTTATTTGGGGCCAAAACAGGGCACCCATAATACGGTAGATGTACTGTTTAAAGTTGTCGAAGGAATGAAGCAGTATGACTCTGTTAGACTGGAACTATTTCCGGAAAATGTCAGCAGGTAAGATTGTGACTGCGGACTGTTCAACTGACGTAAGACCCTGAAGCCCCGCCTTAAGCTAACACAGGCCTCAACACAGCATAAAAACAGACAGACCGCCTGTGACTATCAAGCAGTCAGAAGAATTTACGAGACATGTCTCAAGATTACAACCAACTGGAGATTGAAGAACCCAAGGCTGAGGACTGGCTGTGTGATGCCTGGGATGACAACGCTGAAGCCATCTACGGAACCCCGGACCCCGACAGCTTGATTCCACCGGCATACCCAACAAGAAACAACCATTGGCTTGACCGGTTTGGTGATCAGCTAGGACCTCTTAATCTGTCATACCTTTCAAATGCTAACAAGAGTTAACACAAAATGGACAAACACCTTGCACCACAAGTTTTAAAGATCATCAAAGCAACATTGGGTATGATTCTGGAAAACGTTGTTGCGGCGATTCTCCACAAAGCACGCATCGGATGTGAAGTGGACCACCCTAGCCAGAGAAGACATTCTTGTCTCGATCCACCTGATTATTTTTTTGAGACACATTATGAAGACATCGTGGAGACAGATTTAACACCGCGACTGAAACATGTGTTGGTCAAGGCTTTGAACGCATCAGGGTTTCATGCACCGCTGATTGATGTTCACGTGGCCGCCGAGAACTTTCTGCATGAGCTCAAGTTGGAGCCGAACATCACGCAGAGACTGAGTGAGAAGAGGGATGAATACATGGATAAATTTAATGAGGAAGCTGTATGCGATGCAGTAGCGTCTTGGTGTGACGAAAGCAAAGAGTCTGCTGTCTAAGGATGGGTAACTTCAGTTGTCGTGTTTACATGTATCTAAACAAATCCTATGTGGGTTTAGCAATTAAACAGTTGATGCACAAAGCTACCAAGAGTGGTATTGTTGTTTGTAGAACTTTTAGTAACCGAGACCCTGTCGGTATAAAGCGTTTAAAAAATCTGAACAAGCATATGGAAACAGTCAGGAACACATCTGATGATTGGCTGCAATTGTTGTCAAACGGTGTTGAATCAAAGGCTCTAAACAACTTCATGTATAAACATCTAACATTTTCAAATGCTGATAACAAAGACTTTAAAATTGTGCACCTGTTATGTTTGTTTACGTATGTAACAGATGTTTGTGTGGTAAAATTGTTGAGTAATGATGCTGTGGATGTAGAATGTATTTCTAAATTGTTTACAGATTTTCTAATCAGCAGAAATCTGAATGTTTGTGTAACTTTTCTGAATTTCATGACGTGTAATTTCAAAAACTCAAAACGATGTTAAACATGTATTACTTCACATTATTGCCTGAATGCTCTATGATGTCTGAACAGGTTATGAAAAGTATTTAATACGACCTTGCAAACCCTGGTGTTTATGTGGGTAGAGAAGGTTTGAAAAGAGCGTACCTGGAGAAAACTGGGGAGATCCTCAAAAATGGCGAAACATTTGACTGGCTACTCGCCCAGGATACATCCACACTACACAGGCCTGTAGCTATACATTTTCAAAGAAATAGAGTTATTGTTTATGTTGTAGAGTTATTATTATGCTGAGGTTATTCAAGATTTAGTTCATGGTTACAACCACAGCTACCATCGGTCTATTAAGACGAAGCCTGCTGACATTTGTGAAGAAAATGTTAGACTAGTTCTCAAGAACCTGTATGGTACAACAATAATGAGAAATGGTAATCAAAGTTACAAGTTCCGGATTGGGAATACTGTGAGACTCTCAAAGTTGAGAGGAGCGTTTACAAAAGGCTATTAAAAAGGGTACACAGATGAATATTTTACAATAACAGAATGCATTCCGCGGGTACCTCCTGTATATAGAATAAAAGATTACGATGGTAATGTGATAGTTGGGACCTTTTATGAACAGGAATTACTGAAAATAATCGTGGCTAAGGATAAAACTTTTAAAGTGGAAGCAGTTCTGGATGAGAAAGTACAGAAAGGGAAGAAAATGAGTCTTGTGAAATGGCTTGGTTGGCCTGAGAAATTCAACAGCTGGACACCATCGGAAACAAGTCCTTGACCTAGAAACTGGACAAAACTCCAGGACTTGCAGGATCACGTCATTTACATTGACTGTGATCAGCATGGGTGACGGTGGTTTCTACAAAACGCTGCCCAGTAACTCGTCGAGACATGTCTATCCAAACAATTTGAGTTTGAGCTATACCACAAAATTTGCCAAAGGTATGGATTTGAAAGGTGATAGGCTTAAAACCAGGCGATCGGTGGTACGCCCCATGGCACGGGCCATTCCCCACAGATATTCTGGCAGGGTTTAACACCCTATACATCTACACAGATATAATTGATTATCAACTAATTGGTGACAGTCATGTCCCGCTGTTGAGAACTGTACATATTGCAGGGAAAAAGAACAAAGTTGTCACAGTGACGTACGACAAGCCACACTACGTACCTCTTAGTAAGAGTCAGTTTTATGAGATCTGTATTGAAGTAAAATCTGATCAGAATCAGCTGGTTTCATTCGTAGTGGGGAAGGTGATTGCAAAATTACACTTTAGACCCATCAAACAATCTTTTGATTGAACTATAAGATGCAGCCTCAGAAACTCTACAATGGTCCTCAAAGGTATGTTGAATACTACAAAACATAGGCCGGTAACGGTTTACCGGGGTATCATGGTAGCACTGTAATGTATGGGGCTGGTCTAGGGGGCGTTTTCTGAGGGCTTTTCCGGATGGCAATACCTTTGTTGAACTGTGGGTTCTCAATAGCGAAACCACATCTGAAAAATGCAGCGAGGAATATAGTTGGCGATGTTGTTAGCAGTGTTATGTCACGACAAACAAAACAGCAGGACGGATCAGGATTGATGGTTATGACTCGAGGTGTTAGAAAGAGACCACCTGGTAGGAGGAGCCTACCAAAGAGTAAAAAACGCAAGAATGAGACAAAAAAAAGAGCCATGGTTAAAAGATTTAAAGGTTAGGATGGTGCGCGGTAAAGACGAGTTCTGTCTTATGGGGGCAGGGGATGTGCGTTATCGTTTGCATATATTATCTGTGTCACTATTTGTCAAGAAAGTGTCTGTTTCACCAGCCGTGAAACTTGGACACGCTCAAGCGCTACTCTCAACCACTGTCAAGTACCCAATTGAAAGAGTGTGTATGAAGACATTTAGTTTACCGGCGGGGGGGGGTCGCGTTTGCAATGAGGAAAACCTATTTTTAGGTTTTCCTCATTTTTTAGCCAAAATGTATTGTCTTTGGATTGGTGAACAGTGACAGCTTTACAGGAAGTTACACAAAAAATACATTTCATTTCTAACAGTATAATTTGGAGTTTATGGCTATGTATATAGACGGTCAGCAATTTCCTAGCAAACCATTCCAACCAAATTACACAACGGGGTCAGCAGTGCGTGAATTTTACCAATTGGCCTTAGCTTCAGGAAAACACCTAAAGGACCAAGCCTTGGCTATTGACAGGTCTGACTTGACAGGTCTGGTAAATCCAATTGTATATGGGATTAACCTCACTGGGATTCGTAAGAGTTCGACAGCTGTCCTAAGGTAAATGTGTTGTAATAATGCACTTGTGTGTATCAACATATACTTCATATGAAGCTATTAAGATTGTGTTTAGTTTCAAGGATATAATGAAGGAAAAATGGTAGCTCTAAATCACAGTTAATGCATTGTACATTGTAATTTATCTGAATTGTAATTGGCCTCCATCCTAATGATTTCTCATAGAATTTATGCGTGGAACTATGTCTTAGTTATTTGCTATTATTGATTCGGTTTTAATGATTAATTAAATCATCTTTTTACCTTGACCAATGAAGTGAAATTAACTGTAGGTGATAGGTTATTTGAGTCACCTGTTTTTATTAGAAAACCATACACCCAAAGTGCTTTTCAAGCTAATATTCAGAAAGAGGTCATAAAATCGTGAAGTCTGTAAAGAAAACACGAGAATACGTAGCAATGAAGTTCGGTCCAAAAAACATAGTCAGAATAATTTATCATTTTTATCCGTGTCTGTAAAGGGCTGTCTCTGTTGTCATGACGCGGCAGGGGTAGCAGGACACATGCGAAGAGGTTTGCTTAAACAAAAAGGTATTTTAATAAACAGACTCAGTTTAAAAAACAAAAGGCACAAAATGGCAGGAACAAGGAACATGCAACAGTGACAGCAACAATGACTAACCAGAAACAGTGGGGCAGGAGGAACTTAAATAGGGACATAACGAGGGGGCAAACAAGACACCGGTGAAACAATACTACAGAGGGCAAGCTACATTTGAAATCAAAGGACAGAAACCAAACCGAACAGGCTACGTTCAAAAGGAAAGGCAAAACCCAAACAGAACAAAAACAGAACCTAACATCTGCAAAATAACTAATTGAAACTATTTATTTTTACTTAAGTAGTTAATTGTGATTAATAGTAATTTGAGAATGTCCTGAAAAGTGGCACTAAATAAACAGTTTTCTGTTGAAAAACAGTGCATTTTGTTGCATACATATTTTGATTTATTGTAAGGAAAAGCAAAAACTCATAATCTGTATCACCATTTTTAAAGCATTTATTTCAAACTAAAGTTCATTGTAATTCAGAGGTTTTCCATTTTTCTCAGGGACCCACAGCTATTCCATGTATTTAATCTTTTCCATATTGTCACATTTCACGGTGAAGCAGGTCACAAACCCAGTAATAACAGTGGTTAATAAGTAAATATTTTGAAATCCAATCCAAAAGACTTAAACACGACAAGGCGTAACAGAATTTGGCAGGAACTAAACATAACATTCAACATTGACCGACAAAGAGACAGGGAACTGGGGAGAGAAAACAAGGTGGTGATAAGGGGAAAACGAGACACAGGTGAGAAGACTAAAGTCACAGGTGAAATCAACAAAAACTTAACACAGAAACAGAGTAGTTAGGCTTGCGAGCTAATCATCAAGCCCTTTATTAGCTAATCAGGTGTGCCTGTTCGGAGTTACAGTAACATTGTAAAATGTTTAGGGGTCTCTGAGGTGAGGTATGAATACTTCTGCTGTAATTTAAAGCTTTTTGTGCTTCCAATGTTAATTTAGAGATGCTTCCTCTAAGCAGTGTTGTCTACACACACACACACACACGCACACACACGCACACACACAATTTCTTTCTCAATAATACAACTTAAAATGTCTTGACTGCTGGTCATTATTTACTGGCTGGTTCAATTGGGGCCAGTCAGAAACAAAATTTATAATGCCCACAAACCTTCAAAACATTTTCAATATTGATTAGGTAATCCCCTGTAGCTGTAAGTCAATTATCGTCCTGAAATCATACTTTTTACTGAAATCCAAAGTAATGTAACAGCCTTTTTTTGATGCCTTGAATGAAAAGCTTATTTGATGTGTGACATTGCATTATCATTGACACACAAGGACCAAATAGCCGATACTGTTTGGTATCGTGCACCAGCCACTGGAGCACAAAATGCATGGACAGGTACAGCTCCGCTATACTTCCTCAAGATACCGAACTACAGTTGTGCTCATAAGTTTGCATGCCCTGGAAGAAATTGTGAAATTTTGCCATTGATTTGGAAAATATGACATACAGCTCCGGAAAAAAATTAAGAAACCACTGCACGTTTTTTTTCCTTTCCAGAAAAGTTGAAAAGGAAAGTTTTGAGTGAGGAACAGAAGCGCTCAATTTGCAGTGGTCTCTTAATTTTAACCCTTCTGTTCCTCACTGAAAACCGTCTTTTTCAACTTTTTTGGAAAGGAAAGAAAAAGGTGCAGTGGTCTCTTCATTTTTTCCAGAGCTGTAGTTGACTATAACAGACTTTTTAGTCCGGTGAAAAGACGAAAGAATCATGGAAACCCCTCCGCTTTTAGTCAGCGCAAGGGGTTGTGGACCATATTACCCCAAAAAGCATCAGACAACTCTGCTGCGGTGCTTTTAATAAAGCTTATCTTTCTCCCTTGATTTTCGCCTGAGTACGTTCTTACTAAAGTAACCACTATACGAACCACTATCCAACAGCATGGACCCGTTATTTCCTGTGTAACTCTATCTGTATAGAATGTCCTCTGTAACTGAACTCGCTGTTCACAAGTGTTTTGTGCGGCCACATTATGAAAACCCTTATCCTGTGCCTGCCTCCCTGCTCTCACCACGTTACAGGTGCCCTGAATAATAGCATGTCAAAAGTATTAAACATTTTAGCATTTCTAAATGGTATAAACAATACGCACATAAATGCCGTCAAACAGAAGTAGAGAATCCTAGAGAGTCATAGAAATTGTTTGATTTAGAATCCAAAATCATCAGGAAGTTAACCTCTAGAGGTTTGCTGTATATGTCGTCACTCCCTCCAGATACTTTGATTCTGCCCAATAAAAGTGTGGCGTGGAGAAGTGAAAAATGCAAAGAACAATGAACAATGCAAAGGATCCTCTTCCAGGTAAAATTGTTTGGATTCTGTTTTAAACATTAATTTATTACCTTGTAGACTTTGAATTGACTTTGATTTATCGTCTAACTCCTACAGTTCGATAATGGAAGGTTTTTCCCTAACTTTGTATATCAACCATGGTGTACATCAATGATAAGCTTCAACGAACTTTGAAAATTCTATGTATCTATTGATAATCGAATTTCATATTCAGTAAATAGTTAAGGTTTCTCCCAAACTGTGAGTTGAATGATTTGCAAATATATAATTTAATGAAGCATATTGCTTCATATACAACAGAATGGGATATACAGCTCCGGAAAAAAAGAAAAAGGTGCAGCAGTCTCTTTTTTTTCCGGAGCTGTATGTCTAATACTGTACGAACTGCACTCTATTTACTGTTCTCTAGCTGAGTGCTGAAGCAAGACGGTTTTGGGGTTTCCTGCTATCGGTACACCAACGGAAATCAATCAAAATACCAAGCAGGGAGGTTTGGGTTGTCCTGCAATCAAAATACAAACAGCACTGGTAAAAAGAGAGCTGTTGATGTTGTTAGACTGGCCGTACGCAATTAGAAGCAAAATATTCAGTCAAGTCATGTAAACAGTAGCTGCCTGTGCCTGTTGTCAATGACAGCCCTGTTCAACTCTTCCCAGGAGATAGTGTTTGTGCTGCATGGATGGAACGTGACGCAGACAAACAGACACATCTACTTTGTATTTATTCTCATCCTCTACCTTTTTACAATGTTTATTAATGTAACACTAATCTGTACTATTGTTCTGGAGAAAATGTTGCATGACCCAATGTATTTATTCCTCTGTAATCTGTGTATTAATGTGATCATAGGTTCTTCATCTTTCTACCCAAAGATACTTTATGACATTTTATTTGACTCTCATGTGGTAACTTACATTGGGTGTCTAACCCAGATATATGTCATATACTTATATGTTTATTGTGAATTTACCAACTTAACAGTAATGGCTTATGACAGATATGTTGCCATCTGTAAGCCATTACACTACCACTGTATTATGACTATTAGAAAAGTGTGGACACTGATTCTTCTAACATGGCTTTTCTCATTGCTAGAAATTACTATTGGAATAGTGCTAACAGCTAGGTTACCCATCTGTAGTGTTGACATTGATAAACTCTACTGCTCAACCTGGGCAGTTGTGAAGCTGTCTTGCATTGACACCACTCTGAACAACCTCTATGGTTTCATTTTCACGTCATATCATTTGTCTCAAACAATACTTATCCTGATATCGTATGTGAACATAATCAAAGTATCTTTGCGTTCTCAGGCAGGAAGGAGGAAGTTCATGCAGACCTGTCTGCCTCATCTGATCACACTGACTAACTTTGTCATGTCTCTCTTCTTTGATGTGATGTACGCTCGATATGGCAGCAACACCAGTCTGTTGGCCCTGAGGAATATCATGTCTGTGGAGTTTCTAGTTGTTCCTCCTCTGTTAAACCCTATAATATATGGGATGAACCTCAGTCAGATTCAGAATAGAGTAAGAAAGATGTTCAACTGTAAAGTTTCTTCCCCAAGCTAAATGTTTGTTGTGGTGTAATAGTGTGTGTGTTGTCTGATGGGGTCAATGTGTTGCAGACTTTAAGCTGTTATTGAATATAAAATATATGCAAATACTAAACATATGTACTTAATTTGGAAATTATACATTTTTCCCATTCTTCCTGTGTGCACTCAAAAAAGGGGACTTTAATCAATACAACGAGGTCACAATAAATAATTTCACCAGTAAATTTCTGTTTTGTTAAATCTCAGTTTTCACAGATATTATATTAATTATAGTGTTTCACTGAAACAACCTAACACACATTCAGACAAACTTTACATTTATTGTTAAAAATGGTAGAACAACTTATAAATAGCAGTGCAAATGACACACACACAGTATGTATAACTGGTAATTCATGTGCACCACAAATCCAAAACTTAGTTAAAATATTTGATAGGAAAATGTCTATCTGAATATCATCACACTTAAAAAACAGTCAAATTTATTATATGTAATGAATTAAAAAAAAGCTTTCTGAAACCATGTGACCGTATTGAACCAATAATAAGTGAAACCATGAACGTTGTTTGTTTGGCTTTCTGTATCAATATATTTGCTTGAGATTACCTAAATAAAACCAGGAAAGGAACCAGGCAAGCCTAGTTCAGCTGGCCCGCGATTAGAACTGATGAATGATGTTGCCCTCACTGGATTCAGATGTGGATCTCCCACATGAGAGGCTGCGTCTTTAACCACTAGGCCACGGAGCTATACATTTGCGAATGTTGGTAAACATTAGATCATTTTGTCACACATTAACATCACACCAAGTTCGAACATTTCACTAGACACCATTAAACATTGTGTTAAACTGAGTAACGTTTCTTATTAAGTTTTCCTCCACCACAAATAGCATCTATGAAATGTATGGCTTTTGCCAATGGCCGTTTTTCCAGTATATTAGCCAGTAATAGGCTTACTACTATCTACTAACTTACTACTTGGAATAGTCATAAGGATTGAGCAATTGGTAGCGAAACTGAACTTTACAGTGCCAAAGCCAATTAATTTCATGGCACAACAACGCACATTTTTGTTTCATTCGTGAATGACATTGACACAATAACTATCAATATAGGTGACGATAACTTTTTCATCAAGTGAAAAGACGAGTCGTGGAAACCCCTTCTCTTTTACTGCCCAGTGGGTTGTTATCTAGCCTATATTACCCCAAAAAGCATGCGCGGATGTGTTCTTTGAAAATCCACCAGAAATAGTCGCAATACAGTAGCGGCTGGGAAACCCCCGCAGCCACCGCGAGGCCGGGGGGCCGCCACGCCCCAAGGGCCCCGGCTTGCATAGCAAAAAACAGACTAGGCCGATATAAAAATATATAAAAAAGGAAAAAACTTTGAGGGCGCTCATTGAGAGCCCCAAGTTTCAACTGCCAGGTAAAGGAATCCTGTAATGTAGGCAACGTAACAGATCTTCATCCACTTCCATTAAATAAATGGGATAAATAGTCTCAAAATCCCTGAATCTGGCAACAATGGCTTTTGCGTATCTTACGTGCACTACTACGCCATTACGCCTCTTGAACGCGCAAATTTCAGAAATGCTAATCATTACGTTTTGTTAGATGATGGTAGAGAATTGAGTAAAAGAAAATATGCAAGCGGTGCTCAAAAGCGAAGCAATAAACTGTTGTCTGAACATTCTCGAGCAAAACACCCGAATATTACATCCTTATTTAGACCAGCCAGAGAGGAAGCTATCATCAGCATCTCCACAGACGAAACACTACCGCAGCAGCAGGTAGCTAGCAGCAGCACGTCTTCACCAGCAACCAGCCTTTCCAACGCAACATTTGGTTTTGAACAATGACAAATAGGCTGCTGTTTTGCTGATGCAATTGTGCTTTTGTCATTTTTAAACTTTTTTATTTCTCTCTCACATTGCTGAATATAGGCAATAGTTAAAGGTAGACAGCAATCAGTCTTTTGGCAGTGGTATAAGATAATAGATGGAGATACATTTTGAGTGGATTTAGAGGAGGGGCCTTGAGCTCCGACTTGGCGGGGAGGCCTGTGCAAAGTCCCGGCCGCTGTTGTCCCAATATAACCGTAAACAGTTTTATTTTAGGCTTACTATAACGTAGTTACTTTAGATTGTAGTAAGTGAAGTTTTTGTGTTTTCCTGAACAAATCCTAATGCATAATTTGTTTTGACTGTAATGAGCCTCGAACACGGGACCACTTGTTTGGTTGTCCGTGTCTCTAACCACTACACTATTTAACAAGAGTCAGTCACTCACTCACTCACTCTGTCACTCACTCTGTCACTCACTCTGTCACACAGTAAGTGGCATTGGCTCTTCTTGGCCGGGGTTTTACTAAAGGTACATGGCTGTTCTATTGGCAAAAAAAACTAAAACATAATAGACATGAATTAACAAAATGATAAACAAAACCATACCGCAAAAGTGTTCACCCCCCCACCCTCTCCGAGATACATACCCCAAGTGTTCATCCAGCTCCCCCACCCTCTCCAAGATACATATCCCAAAAGTGTTCACCCCCTCTCAAACACCCTCTCCAAGATACATACCCCGTTGTAGAAATGTACCTAGCAGAACCCTTTAATGCAGGATAGGCAGAAATCAAAATACTCTTCAACACAATAACAGGTTAATATATTTGCAAATAGAGACAGAAAGACACTAACCAGTTAGGTTTATTCCATTTTGATGTACAGTAGAGTTGAAAGCGTAAGTTAACATACACTTAGGTTGAAGTCATTCAAACTAATTTTTCAACCACTCCATAAATTTCATGTTAACAAACTATAGTTTTGGCAAGTCGGTTAGCACATCTTACTTTGTGCTTGACACAAGTAATTTCTCCAACAATTGTTAACAGACAGATTACTTCACTTATAATTCACTATATCACAATTCCAGTGGGTCAGAAAATTACATACACTTAGTTGACTGTGCCGTTGAACAGCTTGGAAAATTCCAGAAAATTATGTAATGGCTTTAGAAGCTTCTGATAGGTTAATTGACATAATTTGAAAGGCCTATATTGACATAACCTGAAAGGTCGCTCAGCAAGGAAGAGGCCACTTCTCCAAGACCACCATAAAAAAGCCAGACTACGGTTTGCAACTGCACATGGGGACAAAGATCGTACTTTTGGAGACTGTTTGGTCATAATGACCATCGTTATGTTTGGAGGAAAAAGGGGGAGGCTTGCAAGCCGAAGAACACCATCCCAAACGTGAAACACGGGGATGGCCACATCATGCTGTGGGGGTGCTTTGCTGCAGAAGGGACTGGTGCACTTCACAACATAGATGGCATCATGAGGTAGGAAACTTATGTGGATTTATTGAAGCAACATCTCAGGACATCAGTGAGGAAGTTAAAGCATGGTCAGAAATGGGTCTTCCAAATGGACAATGACCCCAAGCATACTTCCAAAGTTCTGGCAAAATTGCTTAAGTTAATGTATTGGAGTAATCAGAAATGACGCCTAAAAACCTGACTCAGTTCCACCAGTTCTGTCAACAGGAATAAGCCAAAAGGCTACCTGAAACGTATGACCCACATTAAACAATTTAAAGGCAATGCTACCAAATATTAATTGAGTGTATGTAAACTTCTGACCCACTGGGAATGTGATGAAAGAAATACTTTCACCACATTCTCCCTACTATTATTCTGACATTTACAGAGACCAAACAGAAAAAAGGGCCATAGCCTAAAGCCCCTCTAAAATAGGCCTAGCGACGCCCCTGCTTTCCGATAAGTGTACCTCAACTACCATTACCGAATGCAGTAGTTAACATGATCGAATGATACACAAACACATGAACAAACGGTTAGTAATGATATCCATTACTTTATTAATGATTTACAAATGCCTTAACTGTGTGTAGGGTCATTTGTTCATGTTGGCACAGGACAAACTCATGACGTTTTTTGCGAGAACACACAGTTTGTACTGTAATTTGTTTATGTTGATACAAGACATCAATTCATTTAGTTAGTTATTTGCATGAACAACAGCCTACGTAATATGAACTGTTCACAAGATAATCACATTTTTGAACACATCATTAAGAAGGTAGGCTAGATAATGATAGTTTAACATCATTCAATCATTTTAACTAAAAGTGAATTATCAGTTATAAATGGTTTAGAGCTACCAATGGGTCATTAGTTAGTCATTGTTATTGTTCTGCCCTTCAGGCATGTAAGTTTAATTTTTATGCATTTAATTTGGCATACTTTCAGTTTCATGCAGACTCTTATTTTGAAGTTTGTTTACTGAGCTTAACCCGGAAGTAGGAAACCACGTTAGAATTCACCACGTTAGAAACGCATTAGAAACGGCAGACTGGTTAAAAATGCAGACAGTCATTGCGCCAGGGAAAATGCATCCTGCCCGTTGACTCCCCAGCACAAGTATCACTTCTATATATATAATCTTTGTTCTGACTAAGTTAACTTTTAAGCATATTGATTTCATGCTGTAAAGGTAATGTTCATGAAAACTAGGTGCCTTAGCTAATTGCAGTATTTTGCTGTTTCTTTCCTAGTTTCACTCTCTCGTCTCTCATCACTCATCTCATATGTATGGATTCAGCACCATGTGAAAAAAATAAATCTGCATACAAAGAATTCAGGATTTATTCGTGTTCATGAATGGAGAGAGTTTAGCTCACTGTTTAGTTGGAGTGGCTACACATCAGCGAGAACAGTATAGTGAAAAAGCGTAATCCAGCTGAAGTTTCAATGTCTTGAGAAGCAAGTAGACAAGTAAAATGGAATCAGAAAGGACTGACAATGCATCTGCGCACACAAGAAAATCAAAGAGCTCTCACTCATCGGCATCGAGTGCAGCAGTAAGGGCGCGCGCTAAAGCAGAAGCAGCGAAGGCACGAGCAGCGTTTGCTGAGAAAGAAGCAGAGCTTAAGGTACAAAGGGCAGCGAAGGAAGCAGAGCTACAATTAGGAAAAGCAAAGCTGGAAGCTGAACTAGGCGCTCTCGAACTTCAAAGAGAGGCAGCTGCAGCTATTGCCCAAGCCGAAGCATCAGAAGCGGCCGAACTAGATCTAGAAGATTCAATCAAGACCAATGTATCTTCTCAAGCAAATTTACAAAATGAAATTGTAACACGCACTTACGAATATGTTGAAGCACAAGCTGAACCTAAAGTAGCACGAACTCAAGCATCTGCCCATGCAACATTACCTGAGGCAGCATTGTCAGAAGGGAGCTACGTCACATGGAATCCTCCATCAGAACGCAACTTACAGTTACAGGAAGGGCAAGAAGAGGTCGAAACCCATGACAGACCATCTGAGCACAACACAGCACCGAAAAAGCCATTCTTCAGCCACCAGGCTAAATTCAGGGATGTAACCCACATCAGCACACCACTTAATGGAGGTCATACAGGTCTGGTAAGATATGATGGACATCATACAAAACCCACTAGAGACAGCGGACACCCCGCAAAACCCAAGACAAGGCATCATCCTCGCAATTCACCACTTAAGGCAGCAGCTCCATCATACGTGCCTGTGTATGTACCATCCGTCCCAAGCGTGACATCTGAAACAGGACACCTGGCACGATACCTGGCTCGTCATGCTTTAGTAAGTACAAGTCTCTACCAATTCGGCAATAAACCTGAAGATTATTTAGCATGGCAGTCATCATTTAGTAATGCTAACACAGGCTTAGGACTTACCTTCACTGAAATGTTGGATTTGCTGATTAAATGGTTCGGACCAGAGTCTGTGAAACACATCAAAAGGATTCGCTCTGTGCATGTCGGGAATCCAGATGTAGCACTTAAAAGGGCCTGGGATCGACTCCAAGAGTGCTACGCCGCACCTGAAGTAATGGAGAAGTCTCTTTTTAAGAGATTGGATGAATTCCCAATAATATCAACCAAAGATTACGGGAAGCTGAGGGACCTAGGCGATCTTCTTAGGGAACTCCAGGGTGCCAGGTTACCTCACAGGATTGACCTACCTGGATACCGTCAGGGGCATTGGGCCCATCGTGGAGAAACTCCCTCACGGGCTGCAGGAGAAATGGCTCTCAGTCGGCTCAAGGTTTAAAGAAGATAACGATGGCCAATTCCCTCCATTCGATTACTTTGCTGACTTCATCTGCCATGAAGCACGCCGGAGGAACGATCCCAGTTTCATCCTTCTATGCGGCAGCAACAACGGACTGAAGTCAGACAAAGTAGTCTCAAATAATTATGGAAAGAAAATATCCGTTCACAAGAGACATCTCTTCGGGCGAAGACTCACCTGCGAACTCACCTGAGAGAAAGCCTGGTGGGCCAGAGAAAAACTGTCCCATTCACAACAAACCACATTCGCTAAGGAAATGCAGAGCATTTAGAGGGAAGACCCTTGAAGAAAGAAAGAGCATTCTCAAGGAGAATGGAATGTGTTTCAAGTGCTGCACATCAGTCAGTCATCTTGCAAGAGACTGTAAGGCAACAGTAAAGTGCATTGAGTGCAACAGCGACCGACATCACGCTGCGATGCATCCAGGCCCACTACCTCAAGTCCACAGAAGGCCTATAACCCCACCAGACGATGGCGGGGAGGAAGAGGAACATGCTGGCGACAACACAGTCATCTCCTCACACTGCACCCAGGTATGTGGTCCTAAGCGAATAGCAAAATCCAGCTCGAAGATCTGTCTGGTACAAATATACCCTCAAGGTCAACGTGAGAAGGCAACCGACATGTACGTCATTTTGGATGATCAGAGTAACCGTTCACTGGTGTGATCAGACTTCTTTGAGCTTTTCAACATCAAGGGCCAACCATTCCCCTACTCACTGAAGACCTGTGCCGGATTGGTTGAGACGTCAGGCAGAAAGGCAGAGGGTTTTCAGGTTGAATCGCTTGATGGACAGACTAGCCTACTGCTACCACCGCTAATTGAATGTAATGACATTCTCATTGACCGCTCTGAAATACGGACGCCTGATGCAGCCCGTCACCATCCACACCTACGAAGTGTAGCGGCACACATACCAGAACTCGACCCCAAGGCGGAAATCCTCATCTTGCTAGGCAGAGATATTGTGAGGGCCCATAAAGTCTGACAGCAAGCGAACAGACCTCACAACGACCCATTTGCATAAAGACTGGATTTGGGATGGGTTCTGGTAGGAGACGTGTGCCTAGGGAATGCACACAAACCAGCTGCGAGCGTGTTCAAGACAAGTGTGCTGGAGAATGGCCGACCCTCTATTCTCAGACCATGTGAAGGCTTCATGAAGCTGACTGAAGATGTGTCCAATGGCAGGGAGCAGAAGAACAAACCACATAAGGCATCGTTGGAGGCCCTTGGACTACAGGTCTTCAACAAGAGTGAGTCCGACAACAAACCCGCCTTGTCCATGGAGGACACAATCTTTTTGGAAATCATGGACCAAGAAATTTATAGAGACACGTCAAACAACTGGGTCGCTCCTCTCCCTTTTAGTGTTCCCCCCCAATGTTTATCCAACAACCGCAAACAGGTGTTCACTCGCTTCACCTCTTTGGAGAAAACGCTGCAGAGAAAAACTGAGATGAGAGACCAGTTTCTAGAATTCATGAAGAAAATATTTGACAACAGACATGCATAAGTGGCTCCTCCATTAGAACAGAACGAAGAGTGCTGGTACCTGCCTACCTTTGGGGTCTACCACCCGCAAAAGCCTGGAAGCATCCGCGTGGTGTTCGACTCCAGCGCAAAGTACTTCAGCACATCTCTAAATGGTGTTCTTCTGTCAGGCCCAGACCTCAATAACTCACTCATTGGGGTGGTGATCCGCTTTCGCAAGGAACAGGTAGCAGTGATCGCCTACCTGAGATTTTTGTGGTACAGAGAAAATGACATGTCTAAGGACATCAGACTACAGGATGAGGGTCCATGTTTTCGGCAACAGTCCGTCACCATCCGTAGCCATCTATGGACTAAGGAGAGCCATCCATGAAGGTGCACACAAGCATGGAGAAGACACGGTCCAATTCGTTGAACATAATTTTTACGTAGATGATGGGCTCATCAGTGTGCCAACTGAAGCTGAAGCCATCAGTGTCCTACAGAGAACGCACACCTCTCTCAGCGACGTGCTGTACGCTGCTTGCTGTTACCTACCTGGCTACCTGCCAAAAATTTTCGAATTTACTCTATGTAAACTAATTGCTTAAATTCTACTTTAAGGGTTAACCAATGCAATATTTTTATCTGTTGACCTTTTTACCCAACTTTTTCTACACCGGAACTCTATTTGGACATAATTAACGGAACTACTCACCCCTGAACACCAAAAGCTAAGTACCATTACTATGCCTTATCACTGTAATTGTTGTAGCTACAACACGGAGGAGAACTATCGTCTTCGGGTAAAGATAGCAGAGTTAGAGGCTCGGCTTCAGACGCAAATGTCAGGCAAGGATTATATTAGTGTAGAAATGGAAAAAACTGTGTCTGTGCCGCCAGGAAGAAACAACAGTGTTGTTAGCCCCCCGGCACAGCTCCTGCAGCCGGGCAAGAACTTTCTCTTGGTCACTGGGAAGAAATGCTGTCGACCAGTTAAACCTAGGTCGCTGCTAGAGCGACTGAGATTTTCAACAGGTTTTCCCCACTGGAGTCGGAGTCAAGGCCCGAGCCATCTTCGGAGGGGAATGATTGGCAGGCATATTCTACCGGTGGCCCGGAAAAACTGAAAAATTTAGTCATCGGTGATTCCATTACCCGCAGTATTAGACTAAAGAATCAGCTGGCGATCGTACACTGTTTACCGGGGGGCAGAGCCACCGACGTAGCCGCAAATCTGGGGTTGGTGCTAGCGAAGTCCAAAACTGGCAAGTGTAGAGAGTACAGAGATATTGTTATTCACGTTGGCACCAACAACGTTAGGATGAAACAGTCAGAGGTTACAAAGCAGAACATAGCATCAGCATGTAAACTAGCTAGAAAGATGTGTCGGCATCGAGTAATTGTCTCTGGCCCCCTCCCACCTAGGGGTAGTGACGAGCTCTACAGCAGACTTGCGCAACTCAATCACTGGCTGAAAACTGAGTTCTGCCCGTTGCAGGAGGTAGAGTTTGTAAATAACTGGCTCTCTTTTTGGGACTTTCCCAGAAATAGGGCCAGGCCTGATCTGCTGAAGAGCGACGAACTCCATCCTAGCTGGAGTGGTGCTCTTCTTTTATCTAGGAACATTGACAGGAGTCTCACTCCTATAGCCTCACCATGAAATAGGGTGCAGTTCAGGCCGCAGGCTGTTAGCCAGCCTGCTAGCATAGTGGAGTCTGTCGATAGCATAGCCAGAGTAGTCAGTACAGTTTTACCTATTGCCACTGTGACTCGTTCCAGGCTGAGAAAAGTTAAACAAGGTAGTGCTAATAATAGTAACCTTATTAAGATCAAGCCTTCCTCCACCTCGGTCACAAACAAAAATGACTGTATCACCTCGGGACTCCTAAATGTTAGATCCCTTGCGCCAAAGGCAGTTGCAGTCAATGAATTAATCTCTGATCATAAACTAGATGTTATTGGCTTGTGTGAAACGTGGCTAAAGCCTGATGAATTCACTCTCCTCCTGGCTATACTAGTGATCATATCCCCCGTGCATCCCGAAAAGGAGGGGGTGTTGCTAATATTTATGACAGTAAATATAAATTTACTCTCAAACACACCACTGGTTTTCTTTCTTTTGAAGTTTTACTCATGAAAATTAACCAGGCTGATAAATCGTTTTACATAGCTACTATGTACAGGCCCCCCGGGCCATACACAATGTTCCTCAATGAGTTTCCAGAATTCTTGTCTAACCTTGTAGTCATGGCAGATAGTATTCTAATTTTTTGGCGATTTCAATATTCATATGGAACAGTCCAATGACCCTCTTCAAACAGCCTTTGAAGCCATAATTGACTCAATGGGTTTTATCCAACATGTCTCAGGTCCAACACACTGCCACAATCATACCTTAGATTTAGTCCTGTCACGAGAAATAGATATTGTAGATCTAATAATTTCCCCCCAAAATCCTGGAATATCGGATCACTGTCTTATTACATTTACCGTTAAAACAAGAAATCCACTTGCTC
>JACXGI010009437.1:0-30398 GCA_016801175.1 Esox masquinongy
TATCCAAGTCTAATCTAGCCTTGCTATCCTTGAGGCTTATGAATGGTTTGCGCCTTGTGGTGAACCCTCTGTATTTGCTCTTGTGAAGTCTTCTCTTTATGGTAG
Source organism: Esox masquinongy (assembly GCA_016801175.1). Lineage (NCBI taxonomy): Eukaryota > Metazoa > Chordata > Actinopteri > Esociformes > Esocidae > Esox > Esox masquinongy. The sequence goes on from JACXGI010009437.1 coordinate 106, forward strand.
ACTTGGATAATGATATGCCTACCTCCTGGAGAGTGTTCTTCACTTGGCGGGATGTTGTGAAGGGTTTTGTCTTTACCATGGAAAGGATCCTATGATCATCCACCACTGTTGTCTTCCGTGGACATCCAGGCCTTTTTGTGTTGCAGAGCTCACCAGTGCGTTATTTATTTCTCAGAATGTCCCAAACTGTTGATTTGGCCACTAATAATGTTCCTGCTATCTCTCTGATGGATTTTTTTTGCAGCCTGTTTCACTTGCAATAAGAGCTCTCTTGACCACATGTTGTGGGTTCACAGCAACAGCTACCAAATGTGAATGCTTTGAATCACCTGGAATCAGCTCCAAACCTTTTACCTGCTTAATTGATGAAGAAATAATGAAGGAATAGCCCACACCTGTCCATGAAACAGCTTTTGAGTCAGTTGTCCAATTACTTTTGGTCTTTTTCTGGAGTACGCAGGAGAATAGCGGTTTACTGTCAATTAATCTGGCAACCTTGCATACAGGACCACACCGGTCCTGACATTCAGGAGATGAGTAATGTCGGGAAAACAAGTGGATCCTAATTTTCTTTTACACCCAAGCATGTGAAAATGTTTCAATAAAACTTAAAAAAACGTCTAATAACATCCAATCCGCATCACATTTTTTTAACGTCTCAGATGACTTCTAGCAACCTAGAATTACAGATTTTTTTAAAGAGAGTTCACGAGGTAAACAAAAAAAGACTGGATCAGATTAGGGTATGTACTGTCACCAAAAACATTATATACGCAATATACAATGTAAAAAAATAAACAATTAACATATTTAAGTCACTAACAATATAAATACACCGATCAGCCATAACATTATGACCACCTGCCTAATATTGTGTTGGTCCCCCTTTTGTCGCCAAAACAGCCCTGACCTGTCGAGGCATGGAGACCATGAGACTGAAGGTGTGCTGTGGTATCTGGCACCAAGATGTTAGCAGTAGATCCTTTAAGTCCTGTACGTTGCGAGGTGGGGCCTCCATGGATCGGACTTGTTTGTCCAGCACATCTCACAGATGCTGGATTGGATTGAGATCTGGGGAATTTGGAGGCCACATCAACACCTTGAACTCGTTGTTGTGTTCCTCAAACCATTCCTGAACCATTTTTGCTTTGTGGCAGGGCGCATTATCCTGCTGAAAGAGGCCAATGCCATCAGGGAATACCGTTGCCATGAAAGGGTGCACATGGTCTGCAACAATGCTTAGGTAGGTGTTATGTGTCAAAGTAACATCCACATGAATGGCAGGACCCAAAGTTTCCCAGCAGAACATTGCCCAAAGCATCACACTGCCTCCGCCAGCTTGCCTTCTTCTCATAGTGCATCCTGGTATGATGTGTTCTCCTGGTAAGCGACGCACACGCACCTGGCCATCCACGTGATGTAAAAGAAAATGTGATTCATCAGACCAGGCCACCTTCATCCATTGCTCCATGGTCCAGTTCTGACGCTCACAAGCCCATTGTAGGCATTTTCGGAAGTGGTACAGGGTTCAGCATGGGCAACCTGACTGGTCTGCGGCTACGCAGCCCCATATGCAACAAACTGCAATTCACTGTGTGTTCTGACAGTACCAGCATTAACCTTTTCAGCATTTTGAACTACAGTTGCTCGTCTGTTGGATCGGACCACACCCACATGCATCAGTGAGCCTTGGCCGCTCATGACCCTGTCGCCGGTTCACCGTTTTTCCTTCCTTGGACCATTTTTGATAGGTACTGACCAATGCAGACCAGGAACACCCCACAAGGGCTGCAGTTTTGGTGATGCTCTGACCCAGTCGTCTAGCCATCACAATTTGTCCCTTGTCAAAGTCGCTCAGATCCTTACGCTTGCCCATTTTTCCTGCTTCTAACACATCAACTTTCAGGACAGAATGTTTACTTGCTGCCTAATATATCCCACCTACTGACAGGTAAAGTGAATAACACTGATAAGCTTGTTATCATGGCACCTGTCAGTGGTTATAATGTTATGGCTGATCGATGTATATGTATGTATATTTTAATTGTAGTCTTCTCAAAAGACATCTGAAATAATAATCTCATTGCAATGTGAGTGACACTACAAGCTACATCCTTACAACTCCTATGAGCACTTACTGCATAGTGTTTGATTCTGGTCCATTTGTGTTAGGCCTATTGCCTTGCACGCCAGTGACCGACAGTGTGAACAAGACAGGCTATGATGTAGCACACCACAGTCAACTTTAATCAAATAAAACGTAATTTCCCAACAAAAAAAATTGTGAAAAGCTGAGTGGTTAGAAACTTGGGAAAACTACTAACCGCAGTGGCTGGTGAGCAAAAAAGTTAATGTCAAGCGCTGGTTGTTTAAAGTGTTGGTGTTGCCAAAGTTATCACGCTAGCTAGCTCACGGCTGTGGGAATGATGGAGAGTTGATGCACTAATACTAGCGGGACTGTTGCTAATGAGTTGGAAGTAGCTAATCTGTGAATGTGAAACTGCGTGGGAATGTAAGTGAAAACGAATAACGCAACATTCCTTGATGTATTAAAGTGAATATGGATGATCAACACTAACATGTACATAATTTAATAAAGTATATCTTTAGTAATAACATACATTATTTTACTTCACATCACGCTACAACATGGATATTCATGGAATGGTTCAGTTGTCTTTCCGTCTAACATCTGAATGTCACAACTTCATAGGAACTTCAAGAAATCCAACCAACTGCCAGAGAAGATCCAAAACCATATGAAGAAGGTTACTCAAAAGAACACAAATCTACAAACCAGGGTAACATGACAACTAATCCTAATATTATAATGCCGCTTTTTATTTTATACGAACTGAACAATAATATAAATACAACATGCAAAAATCTCAAAATCTGAGTTATAGTTCACATGAGGAAATATGTCCATTTAAATGAATTGATTAGGCCCTAAAACAGAGATATTACATCACTGGGCATGCAGATATGCACAGTTGAGTAAGATACCTTAAACAATGATCAGTAAACAAGTCAGTATCTGGTGTGACCACAATTTGCCTCCTGCAGCGTGACATATCTCCTTCACATAGAGTTGATCAGACTGTTGATTGTGGCCTGTAGATTGTTGTCCCACCCCTCTTAAATTGCTGTGAAAAATAGCTGGATATTGTTGGATATTACTGGAACATTCCATCATACACAATTTGAATGCTGAAAATGTAAATAACCCCACCACAACCATTGGCCTAGCGTATGTGAGCAGAGTTGGGTGGTCTGATATCTAACTCATCATTGAGGATGTGCTCAGAGCTCAACATCCATATTATTATTCAGCTAAAAGTCCATGATCACAATAGAGCAGTGGTCGTGGTAGTGTTAGTAGTAAAAAGGTTAGCATTGGTAGAAGTATTATTTGAGTCTTCAGAGAATGCCCATGCCAGGCCAGTGGACATGGCCAACTGTCATTGTGGTCGCAGGGTCCAGTACTGTATAGTCAGGCACAAATTGGCGCAGTTTTGTCTGGACGGGTTGTCAGATGCGGTTGCCTTGTCATGTCAATCCCTAACTACATTTTTGAGATTTAGAAGTATTTTAGAAATATTAAAAGACTGAGGAGTGTTAGAAGTATCAAATACATAAGAGTTCATGGAGTATTGTAGAAAGTATAACATAACGTTAGATTATCGTTTTGAACAATGACTTTGGAGAAACCTTCCTAAAATCGAACTGTAAAATGATTTATTTCAGCCAAAGATGGGCAAAGATACATCAAAATGTATTTTAAAATAAGATACCAAATACCTACATTTTAAGTGTATCAAAATAAACTACAAAATACAGCAGCCACACCATGTATCAAAATAAACTACTGTATTTTGGTATTTTAAAAATACTAAAAATACTTTTACAAAGGAGCATGAAATCACTTCGCAAACCTTCCATCTATCAACCTATTTGATCTATCCCTTCACCAGTTGATTATGTTGGCAATGTTTGATAGCAACAGCTTTTCTCTGCCTAACGAGTCATGTGATAAATATAACATATGCAACAAGTTACCAGATCAATTATTCACATATCCCTGCGATCACCCAGATGAAGGTAAGTTTTAAAGTAACCGACATTTTAATGTTTAACTAACAGTTTTCTAATGACTCCTAATTGTATCCTAATTTAGTTACTTGGTGTTTGATAATGAAAAGCCTACTTGATAATGAAAAGCCTACTACTGTATCAGCAACACTGACTCAATGACAAGTCATTCATAAGAAGACAACTGATGGTACCTTTATTCATAGCAACTAGTTTCTAAATAATTAATCATTTGATTGTTAATCATAAATATAATAATAAATTATGTGTCAAGCAGTCATTAATGCAATGGTATGCAAAATCATGATCATACTAAGCAGCTACTTCAATTAGGGTACAATCTCTGACCCTATCTCGTATCTTTGTGCACAACCGACTAAAACTTAAAAGAGGCTGAAAGTAGCAAGCTAACGTTAACTGTGAAGGCTGCAACTCGGGTCAAATAGTTAGCTAGAACATAACGTAAATTTTTAAGCAATTTAGCCAAGGCTACTCAAACAAACTGTAGTTGATGGCTGACTTTCAGTAAGTAGTTATATGTTAGACATTTCTTTACTTATACCAATCAATACAATAAAACACATTTCTAACCATCAGCTAGCGGTTAGCTGATGTTTGCCAACAAGCTACAGTATCCTCAGCCAGCGTTTTTCAGCTGTTTGAAATTGAGTCAATGAGATAAGTTTACAATGCAGTGTATGCAGTGTTCCTTAGCTGGCAAGGTGACAGTGTTCGTGTCTGCCGTCTGAAATACACTCAATGCACGTAGCTAACGTGAGGTTAATCCAGTAAGTTTGTTTTGTGTTGGTAGGCTTCACATACAATCATATCATGCACACCTGTCACTTTTACATTGCACTATGGTTGTATAGTTATTATTATTGATTCATGTTTTTGTATAGTGTTGTTATTGATTGATTATGGCTCTTCGTATTTTTAAATTATAATTATTGTTACTTTTTGGCTTTAACCGCACTGTCGGGATTAGGAAAACCAAGCATTTCATTGCCATAACTTGTTATTGCAAACAACAAATAAACACTTTGAATCCTTGAATCCTAATGTCCAAACACTGAGAAATATGTTTTCAAGGCATAGTGTTTACGGCTAGCATAGAATAACAAACTGGCAGTTATACATATCATTCAGCACATAAACACGAATTGATATTGGCATTGTAGCCCTTTGCTGTCATGATGTTTAGCTGAGAAATAAACTGCACTGTAAAGAAATGTATGGCAAGGCTACCTTTTGGAAACTGCATATATCCAAGACCAACCCACAAAGCACATAACTTGGTGTAAGGAGCACAAAACTGGGCCCTGAGCAATGGATTAAAAGAAAAGTTGTCTGATAAATCATCTTTCACACCAATTCCTACATCTGAATGGGATTATGTGTGGGGAAAGCTGGTGCCAACTATTAAACATAGTGGGGGATCTGTAGCGGTGTGGGTAATTACCTCGTGGAAGTCGTTGGCTATAATGATTGATCTGGCCAAGGAATAAGAGGCCATTTCACTGGACCAGATGCACCCTATGGTACAAACATTCTTCCCTCATGATGTTCCAATATCCGAGAGTGATAACACCACCACAAGCCTACGCACTGCCAAACCAATTCAAGAATGTTTTTATGAACACCAGGATGACGTCAAACGCCTTCCAAGGCCTCCCCAAATCACCAGATCAGAACATCATTGAAACTTGATGGGAAGTTCTGGAGCACAGATTCTGATGTAGATTTCCACCACCTTCACCTTCAGAGGCTTTTCTTGAAGAATGGTGCGATATCCCACTGCACCCATTTTAAGATTAGATTCAACTTTACAGTACTTGAATGACACCAAGACTCCTCATTAGGTCTTTGAAATTAATATTGTGTTAGATTTATTCGTTATTTTGTCCATCCCCGTATGCATGTATATCTATTTACTATTTGTGTAGTGGTAATCATTGAGTAGAAGAATGTACAGTCACCTCTTACATTTTACTTATTAGTCATTTAGCAGAAGCTCTTATCCAGAGCGACTTAAAGAATGTGCATACATTTTAGAAGAGCAAGTTGAAAAAAAACCAAACACCAACAATTTAACAAAGAGAGCCTAAATGAAGACATAACAGATTGTAATACTTTAATAATATATTTAATGAACAAAGATATGACTAAAACTGACATTCATGTCTTGTCTCTTAGTGCTGCCTCCTCCAGTCCATCTGACTGTTGTCTCAGTGGACACCACATCAGCTACTGTCAACTGGAGACATCCACCAGGATCGGACAAAACCCATCATCATTACCAGATCTCCTACCACTGTCCAGGGACAGAACCTCACACCACTACCACATCTACAACCAGCATCACTCTCTCTGATCTGAAACCTGCTACTGAGTACTCTGTCACTGTCTGGACTGTGATGGACAATGGAAAGAAAAGTCAACCTGTGTCAACAACCTTCAATACAAGTATGGACTCATTCAAGAATTAATGCAATTATAATGCCCTTTCCGGGCAAGTCACAATTTTGTAAATATAATTTTCTAACATGAACATATATTGTTTATTATTTATTTTAGATGTCCCAGCACCAGGTGATTTGAGGATAGAGGAGCTGAAATCAACCTTGTTCACTGTAAAATGGACCAAGGGTTCTGGACTGGAACAAACCCCTCAACACTTCCTCATATCCTACTGTAGCCCAGAGAAAGAGACCACAACAGAATATACTGATGACTGCTACAGAACGCTCTCTGATCTGGAACCTGGTACTCAGTACACTGTCAGTGTCTCAACTGTTCTGAACAGTGGACAAGAGAGTGAACCTGTCTCTAAAAACATCTACACTGGTAAGACATCTCACTGATATACAGTGCCTTGCAAAATGATTTGCCCCCTTTTATTTTTTTCCCATTGTGAGGGTTTACCATATTTTAAATGCAGTATTTTTTCAGGACTTCAACCAAAACCTATAATTTAATAAAGGGAACCTTAATGAAGAAATAACACATTATTATACTTTTATAAAATATTTAATGAACAAAGGTACAACTAAAACTGACAGTCAAATATATTCTCTTAGTGTTGCCTCCTCCAGACCACCTGACTTTTGACTCAGTGGACACCACATCAGCTACTATCAACTGGAAACATCCACCAGGATTGGACCAAAGCCATCCTCATTATCAGATCTCCTACCACTGTCTGGGGACAGAACCACACATCATTACCACATCTACAACCAGCATCACTCTCCCTGATCTGAAACCTGCTACTGAATACTCTGTCACTGTCTGCACTATAATGCAAAATGGAAAGAAAAGCCAACTGGCGTCAACAACCATCAATACAAGTATGGACTCATTTTAGAAAAATACATTTATAATGCCCTTTCCAGGCAGGTCACTATTTAATGAATATCATTTTCGTAAATAAACATGTTTATTATGTACTTTAGAAGTCCCACCACCAGTTGACTTGAGTATAGAGGAGCTGAAATCAACCTCGTTCACTGTAAGATGGACCAAGGGTTCTGGACTGGAACAAACCCATCAACACTTCCTCATATCCTACAGTGGCCTGGGGAAAGAGCCCACAACCGAAGATACTGAAGACTTCTACAGAACTCTCTCTGACCTGGAACCTGGTACTCAGTACACTGTCAGTGTCTCAACTGTTCTGAACAGTGGACAAGAGAGTGAACCTGTCTCTATAACCATCTACACTGGTAAGACAAATCTCACTGATATACAGTGCCTTGCGAAATGATTTGCCCTTTTTGTTATGTTCCCATTTTGAGGGGTTTGCATATGTTAAATACTGTATGTTTTCAGGAATTCAACCAAAAACTATAATTTAATAAAGGGAACCTTAATGAAGAAATAAAACATTATTATACTTTTATAAAATATTTAATGAACTAAGATATGACTAAAACTGACAGTCATGTATTTTCTCTTAGTGCTGCCTCCTCCAGTCCATCTGACAGTTGACTCAGTGGACACCACATCAGCTACTGTCAACTGGAAACATCCACCAGGATTGGACAAAACCCATCATCATTACCAGATCTCCTACCACTGTCCAGGGACAGAACCTCACACCACTACCACATCTACAACCAGCATCACTCTCTCTGATCTAAAACCTGCTACTGAGTACTTTGTCACTGTCTGGACTGTGATGGACAATGGAAAGAAAAGCCAGCATGTGTCAACAACCATCAATACAAGTATGGACTCATTTAAGAAAAATACATTTATAATGCCCTTTCCAGGCAGGTCACAAATGTATGAATATAATGTTCTAACATAAACGTTTTCTATTATTTATTTTAGAGGTTCCAGCACCAGGTGACTTGACTATAGAGGAGCTGAAATCAACCTCGTTCACCATGAAATGGACTAAGGATTCTGGACTGGAACAAACCCCTCAACACTTCCTCATATCCTACAGTAGCCTGGGGAAAGAGCCCACAACAGAATATACTGATGACTGCTACAGAACTCTCTCTGACCTGGAACCTGGGACTCAGTACACTGTCAGTGTCTCAACTGTTCTGAACAGTGGACAAGAGAGTGAACCTGTCTCTATAACCATCTACACTGGTAAGACATCTATATAATGATTTGACCTTTTTATTATGTTCCCATTTTGATTTGTAAGCATATTATAAATACAGTATGTTTTCAAGACTTCATCCAAAACCTTATATTTAATAAAGGAAACCTTAATGAAGAAATAAAACATTATTCTACTTTTATAATATATTAAATTAACTAAGATATGACCAGGGGTGAAAATCTGATATCAAGTTTGGAGGGGACAACTACTAAAAATTTTCTCAAGAGCAATTTTTGAGGGGGCACCAAAAGTAGTGCTGTAATACTGTTTTAGTTTGCACCATCGGTTTGCTTGCTACTGTAGCTCTGCAAATTGAGCTTTTGTGTGTGAACCCTACCAACATAAAACAAATTTACTGGATTAACCTCACATTAGTTACGTGCACTGAGTGCTTTTCAGACGTTAGACACGAACACTGTCACCTTGACAGCTAAGGAACACTACATAAACTGCATTGCAAGCTTCTCTCATTGACTCAAATTCAAACAGCTGCAAAAGTTGGTTGATGTTACTGTAGCTTGCTAGCAAACATCAGCTAACTGCTAGCTAACATAACAAGTGACCTGTATTTCAATGTAGAGAAAATGAAGGCTGGTGACGGTTAGAAATGTTTGTTTTGTATTGAGTGGTAGAAGTAAAGAAATGTGTAACATATCCTTTGTTTGAACTACTTACTGAATGTCAACCACCAACAACAGACAGTCAGATTCCCACACATGCACCGTACCTGCACAATGTGCCACTGCTGAGTGCTGGGGATCAAACCACTGTGAGTGGATCAAACCACTGTGAGGCAAAGGGCGGGGGTGTCGCAATGTTTTGAAACTTAAAGTGTCTATTAAGTGTCGAAATTCAGCACAAGTGCTTGCATTGCATCTTATTACTATTATTGAAATTACATAGTTATTTACATTTATAAATTGGGGGGGACAAATCATAGTTTTCCCCAGGTTGGGGGTGGGTCATGTCCCCCTGTCCCCCCCAGGATTTCCGCCGATGGATATGACTAACACTGATGGTCATGAATTTTGTTTTAGTGTTGCCTCCTCCAAACCACCTTGCTGTTGACTCAGTGGACACCATATCAGCTACTGTGAGCTGGAAACATCCACCAGGATTGGACCAAACCCATTCTCATTACCAGATCTCCTACCGCTGTCCGGGGACAGAACCACACATCATTACCACATCTACAACCAGAATCACTCTCTCTGATCTGAAACCTGCTACTGAATACTCTGTCACTGTCTGCACTGTGATGGAAAATGGAAAGAAAAGCCAACTGGTGTCAACAACCCTCAACACAAGTATGGAGTCATTTTAGAAAAATACCTTTTTTATGCCCATTCCAGGCAGGCCACTGTTTTATAAATATAATTTTCTAACATGAAGATATGTTGTTTATTATTCATTTTAGAGGTTCCAGCACCAGGTGACTTGACTATAGAGGAGCTGAAATCAACCTATTTCACCATGAAATGGACCAAGGGTTCTGGACTGGAACAAACCCCTCAACATTTCCTCATATCCTACTGTAGCCCAGAGAAGGAGCCCACAACAGAAGATACTGATGACTGTTACAGAACTCTCTCTGATCTGGAACCAGGGACTCAGTACACTGTCAGTGTCTCAACTGTTCTGAACAGTGGACAAGAAAGTAATCCTGTCTCCACAACCATCTGCACTGGTAAGACATCTCACTGATATACAGTGCCTTGCAAAACGATTAACACCTTTAATTATTTTCTCATTGTGAGATGTTCGCATATTACTACAACTAATAATAATAAATATATCCGCAAGCGGAAATGGCGGGGTCCTTTCCTTCCAGGATCACCATGGCACCCATTTATTCTAAATTCATTGTCATCCATTTCCCATTACCTCCTATTCTTTCCCAACTGACTCACATTTATTCCCTAGACTCCCCATTCATAAACCTTTGACTCCTCTTCATTCCCCATAGACTTACATTAATTTCCCATTCAACCCCATTCATTCCCCATTGACCTCCATTCATTCTCCATTGAGTCGCATTCATTCCCCATTGGCTTCCATCCATTTCCCATAGAACACCAATTCATTCCCCATTAACCTCCATTCATTCCCCATTGACCCACATTATTCCCCATTAACCTCCATTCATTCCCCATTGACTTCCATTAATTTCTGATTGAACCCCATTCATTCCCCATTGACCTCCATTCATTCTCCATAGAACCGCTTTCCTTCTCCATTGACTTCCCTTCATTTCCCATAAAACCCCATTCATTCCCCATTGACCTACCTTTATTCCCTCCTGACCTCCTTTCATTCTCCATAGAACCCCATTCATTCCCCATTGACTTCTATGCGTTTCCCATAGACTCCCATTGAATCACCATTGACTCCCATTCATTCAATTGAGACCACTCCCACAGGAACATTCTTTTGCTCATATCAGCCATTCTGTTAAAGATATCAACAATCCTTGTACCGAATCTTTAGATACTTGTCCCAAGATGACGTATCAAACGGCTTGAAGATTGTTGCAGAGCTCTAGCTGAAGATGAATTTGGCAGACAGTATACAAGTATGAACAAAGTGGCGTGTCTGTAGCGCATGCCATCTCACGGGAATATGCGTCCAAAAAAGGAATAATAATAATACTAATCCTAGCAAAAACAATAGGGCTCCAGAGCCCCTTTGGGGCCAGGACCCCTAATAATAATTAGAACTTGTATAGTGCTTTTCTAGGTACTCAAAACACTTCACAGGGTGAGCATACAGGGTAAAATCACTTTAAAAGGTACAAATAAATGGTAAGATAAACAACAAAAAGGTGGTTAAAAACTAGGTAATCATGAGAAGGAGGGAAAGGAAGAGAAGGGAAGGAGGTTAACAGTGTCAAAGGCAGCACTGAGGTGGAGGAGGATGAGGATGGTGAGGAAACCAGAGTTAGCAGAGAGAAGTATGCCATCGGTGATTTTCAGTAGGGCAGTTTTCTGTGCTGTGTTTGGAGCTGAAGCCAGACTGGAAAGTTTGGTAGAGGTTATTGTCAATGTTGGATTTGGTGGGATTTGAGTTGAGCAGCGACAACTCGCTCAAGGATTTTGGACAGAAAAGGGAGGTTGGAGATGGGCCTGTAGTTGTCAGGGGTGTCAGGGTCAAGTCTAGGTTTTTGTAGTATCGGGGTGACAGCAGTGAGCTTGAAGGTGGGGGGATGAGGCCAGTGGACAGGGAGGAGTTAATTACATTGGTGATGAGAGGGGAGAGTGTGGGGAGGCAGAGCTTGACTAGAAAGGAGGGGATAGGGTCAAGGGCACAGGTTGACGACTTCATGCTGGTGACTTTGGAGGATAGATTGGCTTTGGTGATTTCACTGAAGGCTGAAAATGAGTGGCTTGGAAGAAGTGGGGGGTTGGGTTGAGGTCCAGGGAGGGAGGTGGAAGAGGAAGCAGCCAGATTATTGTGTATTGTGTAAATTTTGGTTTGGAAAAATGATAGAAATGAATTGCATTTGCTGGTGGTGAAGGAGTTAGAGATGGTGTCCATGGGTTTGAGGAGTTTGTTGATGGTGGAGAAAAGTGTTTTTGGGGTTGTTACGACCAGATTGGATGATGGATGAGTAGTGAGAGGAGCATGCACTGTTGCGTGCGTCTTTATATTGCTGTTGGTGAAGTTTGTAAGCATCCAAGTGGACAGTGAGACTGGTTCATTTGTAAAGTCGTTCCAGTTGACGGCCCCTGGCTTTGAGGAGGTGAAGTTCATCGGTATACCAAGGGGCAGAGTTAGTGAAGGAGACCAGTTTGGTTTTTATGGAAGCCATCTCATCAAGGCAGAAGGAGAGTGCATCGTTGTAGGTGTTGTCCAGGTCATTTGGGGAGAGGTTTGAGGTGAATGCACAGTCAGAGATGGTGTCAGCCAAGATGGAGGAGAGAGAGGAGGGGTTGATGGACTTGGGGTTCTGGAAAGGTCTGGTGCGTTTCTGTTTGAAAATGGGGGTGGGGATGTCTATGTCTAGGGTGATAGCCCTGAGTTGATATAGTGCCTTGCAAAAGGATTTGCCCCTTTAATTACTGACCAAGATGGTGTCGCGTGTACCCAGTTCTGCAAATTAGCAGTAGTTTACTTAATAGTTCTTATCTTATTCACTCATCACAGCCTAGCACACACTCTATACAGCCAACAAGAACTCCTGGACATTGGAGCACAATGCACAGAAACTTCCAACTACCACCGGAGATCGCAAAAACACCCTGGGAGACGCTATTCACATCGCTGACTGGAAGTGCCCAGAGGTGGCTTCGTAAACAAAGGCGTGGGAAGCGTGGAGGCCACTGAGTTAGGCTAACGCTAGCCCCCCATTGGCTTGCACTACATAGCCTTTTCCTCGCTAACGTACGGTCACGGGGGTACAAAATGGACGAAATAAGACCTAGAATCTTCTCCCAAAATAGATTATGCATTGCAGCGTTATGATTTTTTTTTAAACGTGGCTTAACAACAACATACCCAACAACATAATCGAGCTGGAATGGCGCGGTGTCTTCAGAGCAGATCGGACTGAGGAGGACTCCGGTAAGACCAGAAGAGGTGTGCTGTGCATTCATGTAAACAAAACATGGTGTACAAACACTAACTTAACCGAGAGTCACTGCTCAACTAATCTGGAGTACATGATGATTAGATGCAGGCCTTGGGAGTTTACATCTATTGTTGTTATTGCTGTCTACATATCCCCTGATGCTAATGCTAAACTAGCAATGAAAGAACTGCAGGCTGCCATTAGCAAACCGCAGACGGAACACCCAGATGGTGTTTTTGTGATTGAAGGGGATTTCAACCATTCAAATCTGAAAACTGTTATTCCCAAGTTCCACCAAAATGTCTCCTGCTCTACCCGAGGAGACAATACACTAGACCATGTGTACACAAATTCTGGAGGCTTACAAAGCCATTCCCCTCCCCCACCTGGGTCAGTCTGATCATCTTTCACTGTTCTTAATGTTCTTACAGTATTTACCCCTCATTAAACATATTAAACCATCTGTGAGGACAGGCAAAGTGTGGCCAAATGGGTCAGACTCACTTCTACAACAGTTTAAACACACTGACTGGAGTTTGTTTGCCACTCAAGCCACCCTTGACTTCCATACAGACATTGAAACATATGCTTCCTGCGTTCTGGATTACATCAACATCTGCATCAATGATGTCACCACCCATAAACTAATAAAGACCTTCCACAACCAGAAGCCATGGATGAACAGAGAGGTCCGACAACTGCTAAAGTCACGCAACGCTGCTTTCATATCTGGCGATGCGGAAGCCTACAGCTCATCCAGGGCCAACCTGAAAAGGGGATCAAGATGGCTAAACATGACCATAAACTGCAGATCTGCATAAACTGCAGAGGAGCACTTCAACAACAACTCTGAGCCCTGATGCATGTGGCAGGGCATCCAAGCCATCACAGACTACCGGCCAAAGAACACCACCCCCACAGCCAGCGACTTCTCCTTCACCAACGAGGTGAACTGGTTCTATGCCCAGTTCGACAGGGACACCAGCCATTAAAGCTGAACTCCCCCCAGACAACCTCCCCCTCAGACTATCCATTGCAGATGTGTCGTCTGCACTGAGCAGGGTGAATGCACGCAAGGCTGCTGGTCCTGATGGCGTCCCAGGGCGAGTACTCAGAGCATGTGCTGGGCCGCTAGCCGAGGTCTTTACTGACAATTTCAACCTGTCACTGGCCCAGGTGGTTGTCCCAACATGCTTCAAGACTGCAAACCATTGTGCCAGTGCCAAAGCAGTCGACTGCGTCAAGCCTGAATGACTTCAAACCTGTCGCACTCACCCCCACAATCAGGAAGTGCTTCGAAAGACTCGTTCTGGCCTACCTTAAGTACTGCCTCCCCCCAACACTGGATCACTACCAGTTTTCCTACGGGCTGAACAGGTCTACAGAGGATGCGATCTTCAGTGCTGTACACTCAGCCCTGACCCACCTGGACAAAACCAAACCCTATGTGAGAATGCTATTCACAGACTTTAACTCATCCCTTCTAGGCCGGTCAACAAACTCGATGTCCTGGGGATCAGCCCCTCACTTGCCAACTGGACTTTGGACTTCCTAATCAACAGACCCCAGTCTGTCAGGTTAGACTTCACCTCCTCCCCCCTGAACACTGGTGTTCCACAAGGCTGTGTGCTGAGCCCCCTCCTGTACTCCCCCTTCACCCACGACTGCGTTCCTGTACACAGTTCCAACACCATCCTCAAGTTCCAAGACGACACCATGGAAGACCTGATTAGTGCCGTTGACGAGTCAGCCTACAGGGAGGAGGTCAAGTGGCATGGTGCGCTGACAACAACCTGGCCATCATGGCAAAATAAACCAAGGAGCTCATTGTGGATCACAGGAAGTCTAAAGAACGCAGTCACGCCCCAGTTCTCATCGATGGCACTGAGGTGGAGCGTGTGTCCAGCTTCAAAATTCTGGGGGTCCACGTCTCTGAGGACCTCTCCTGGACATATACAGCTCCGGAAAAAATTAAGAGACCACTGCACCTTTTTCTTTCCTTTTCAAAAAAGTTGAAAAGGAATGTTTTGAGTGAGGAACAGAAGCGTTCAATTTGCAGTGGTCTCTTAATTTTAACCCTTCTGTTAAATGATCAAAACGCATGTCCAAAATTTTATAAATTGATTTGCATTTTAATAAGTGAAATAAGTATTTGACCCCTCTGCAAAACATGACTTAGTACTTGGTGGCAAAACCCTTGTTGGCAATCAGAGCTCAGACGTTTCTTATAGTTGGCCACCAGGTTTGCACACATCTCAGGAGGGATTTTGTCCCACTCCTCTTTGCAGATCTTCTCCAAGACATTAAGGTTTCGAGGCTAACGTTTGGCAACTCGAACCTTCAGCTCCCTCCACATATTATCTATGCGATTAAGGTCTGGAGACTGGCTAGGCCACTCCAGTACCTTAATGTGCTTCTTCTTGAGCCACTCCTTTGTTGCCTTGGCCGTGTATTTTGGGTCATGCTGGAATACCCATCTACGACCCATTTTCAATGCCCTGGCTGATGGAAGGAGGTTCTCACCCAAGATTTGACAGTACATGGCCCCGTCCATCGTCCCTTTGATGTGGTGAAGTTGTCCTGTCCGGTGTTCTTGGGGTCATAGGCAGCATTCCTCCTCCAAACACGGCGAGTTGAGTTGATGCCAAAGAGCTCGATTTTGGTCTCATCTGACCACAACACTTTCACCCAGTTCTCCTCTGAATCATTCAGATGTTCATTGGCAAACTTCAGACGGGCCTGTACATGTGCTTTCTTGAGCAGGGGGACCTTGCGGGTGCTGCAGGATTTCAGTTCTTCACGGCGTAGTGTGTTACCAATTGTTTTCTTGATGACTATGGTCCCAGCTGCCTTGAGATCATTGACAAGATAGTTCTGGGCTGATTCCTCACCGTTCTCATGATCATTGCAACTCCACGAGGTGAGATCTTGCATGGAGCCCCAGGCCGAGGGACATTGACAGTTCTTTTGTGTTTCTTCCATTTGCGAATAATCGCACAAACTGTTGTCACCTTCTCACCAAGCTGCTTGGCGATGGTCTTGTAGCCCATTCCAGCCTTGTGTAGGTCTACAATCTTGTCCCTGACATCTTTGGACAGCTCTTTGGTCTTGGCCATGGTGGAGAGTTTGGAATCTAATTGATTGCTTCTGTGGACAGGTGTCTTTCATACAGGTAACAAGCTGAGATTAGGAGCACTCCCTTTAAGAGTGTGCTCCTAATCTCAGCTCGTTACCTGTATAAAAGACAACTGGGAGCCAGAAATCTTTCTGATTGAGAGGGGATCAAATATTTATTTCATTCATTAAAATGCAGATCAATTTATAACAATTCTGACATGCGTTTTTCTGGATTTTTTTGTTGTTATTCTGTCTCTCACTGTTCAAATAAACCTACCATTAAAATTATAGACTGATCATTTCTTTGTCAGTGGGCAAACATACAAAATCAGCAGGGGATCAAATACTTTTTTCCCTCACTGTATGCCTTAATTGCACATTTAGTACTGCCATTTATATTGCATTTGCCTACATTGCATATCTATACATCCCACTTGTAATATACATATACTTAATACGTGTACATTTTCTGCGATCTTCTATTTGCAGCTCTGGTTACATGCTGACTGCATTTCGTTGTACTGTACTTGTACATGTTCAGTGAAAATGAATCTAATCTTTAATCTGAGTTTCGCATTTTGAGGGGTTAGCATATTTTATATACTGTATGTTTTCAGGATTTCAACCAAAACCTGTTATTTAATAAAGGGAACCTTAATGAAGAAACAACATATTGTTATACTTTTATAATATAATTATGAACAAAGATATGACTAAAACTGATTGTCATGAATTTTCTCTTAGTGGTTCCTCCTCCAGACCACCTGACTGTTGACTCAGTGAACACCACATCAGCTACTGTCAACTGGAGACATCCACCAGGATTGGACCAAACCCATCATCATTACCAGATCTCCTACCACTGTCCAGGGACAGAACGTCACACCACTTTCACATCTACAACCAGAATCACTCTCTCTGATCTAAAACCTGTTACTGAGTACTCTGTCACTGTCTGCACTGTGATGGAAAATGGAAAGAAAAGCCAACTGGTGTCAACAACCCTTTATACAAGTATGGACTCATGTTAGAAAAAATATTTTTAATGCCCTTTCCAGGCAAGTCACTGTTTTATCAATTTAATTTTCATACATAAACATATTTTGTTAATAATTTATTTTAGAAGTCCCACCAGCAGTTGACTTGAGGATTGAGGAGCTAAAATCTACCTTGCTCACCATGAAATGGACCAAGGGTTCTGGACTAGAACAAACCCCTCAACACTTCCTCATATCCTACAGTAGACCGGGGAAACAACCCACAACAGAATATACTGATGACTGCTACAGAACTCTCTCTGACCTGGAACCAGGGACTCAGTACACTGTCAGTGTCTCAACTGTTCTGAACAGTGGACAAGAGAGTGAACCTGTCTCTAAAACCATCTACACTGGTAAGACATCTCACTGATATACAGTGCTTTGCAAAATGATTTACACCTTTAATTCTTTTCTCATTTTGAGAAGTTAGCATATTTTAAATACTGTATGTTTTCAGAACTTCAACCAAAACCTATTACTTAATGAAGGAAACAAAATGAAGAAATAACATATTGTTATACTTTTATAATATATTTAACAAAGATATGACTAACACTGACAGTCGTGTATTTTCTCTTAGTGATGCCTCCTCCAGACCATCTGACTGTTGACTCAGTGGACACCACATCAGCTACTGTCAACTGGAGACATCCACCAGGATTGGACCAAACCCATCATCATTACCAGATCTCCTACCACAGTCCAGGGACAGAACCTCACACCACTACCACATCTACAACCAGCATCACCCTCTCTGATCTGAAACCTGCTACTGAGTACTCTGTCACTGTCTGGACTGTGATGGACAATGGAAAGAAAAGCCAACATGTGTCAACAACCCTCTCCACAAGTATGGGCTCATGTTAGAAAAAATATATTTTTAATGCCCTTTCCAGGCAAGTCACTGTTTTATCAATTTAATTTTGATATATAAACATATTTTGTTAATTATTTACTTTAGAAGTCCCACCACCAGTTGACTTGAGTATAGAGGAGCTGATATCTACCTCATTCACCATAAGATGGACCAAGGGTTCTAGACTGGACCAAACCCCTCAACACTTCCTCATATCCTACAGTGGCCTGGGGAAAGAGCCCACAACAGAAGATACTGATGAATGTTACAGAACTCTCTCTGACCTGGAACCTGGTACTCAGTACACTGTCAGTGTCTCAACAGTTCTGAACAGTGGACAACAGAGTGAACCTGTCTCTACAACCATCTACACTGGTTAGACATCCCACTGATATAGAGTGCCTTGCAAAATGTTTTGACCATTTTATTATTTTCTCATTTTGAGGGGTTAGCATATTTTAAATACTGTGTGTTTTCAGAACGTCAATCAAAACCTTTTATTTAATAAAGGGAACCTTAATGAAAAAAGAACACATTGTCATACTTGTATAATATATTTAAAGAACAAATATGTGACTAAAATTGACGGTCATGTCTTGTCTCTTAGTGGTTCCTCCACCAGACCATCTGACTGTTGACTCAGTGGACACCACATCAGCTACTGTCAACTGGAGACATCCACCAGGATTGGACCAAACCCATCATCATTACCAGATCTCCTACCACTGTCCAGGGACAGAACCTCACACCACTACCACATCTACAACCAGCATCACTCTCTCTGATCTGAAACCTGCTACTGAGTACTCTGTCACTGTCTGGACTGTGATGGACAACGGAAAGAAAAGCCAACATGTGTCAAAGACCATCAAAACAAGTATGGACTCATTTTAGAAAAATATATTTTTAATGCCCTTTCCAGGCAGGTCACTGTTTTATTAATAGATTTTTCGTAAATAAACGTTATGTTGTTCATTATTTATTTTAGAAGTCCCACCACCAGGTGACCTGAGTATAGAAGAGCTGAAATCAACCTCATTCACTGTGAAATGGACCAAGGGTTCTGGACTGGAATTAACCCCTAAACACTTCCACATATCCTACTGTAGCCCAGAGATAGAGTACATTACAGAAGATACTGATGAATGCTACAGAACTCTCTCTGACCTGGAACCTGGTACTCAGTACACTGTCAGTGTCTCAACTGTTCTGAACAGTGGACAAGAGAGTGAACCTGTCTCCACAACCATCTGCACTGGTAAGACATCTCACTGAAATACAGTTTGTTGCAAAGTGATTTGCCCCTTATATTATTTTCCCATTTTGAGGGGTTAGCATTTTAAATATTGCATGTTTTCAGAACTTCAACCAAAACCTATGATTTAATAAAGGGAACCTTAATGAAAAAAGACCACATTGTCATACTTCTGTAATATAATTACGAACAAAGATATGACTAAAACTGACAGTCATGTATTTTCTCTTAGTGTTGCCTCCTCCAGACCATCTGAGTGTTGACTCAGTGGACACCACATCAGCTACTGTCAACTGGAAACATCCACCAGGATTGGACCAAACCCATCATCATTACCAGATCTCCTACCACTGTCCAGAGACAGAACCTCACACCACTACCACATCTACAACCAGCATCACTCTCTCTGATCTGAAACCTGCTACTGAGTACTCTGTCACTGTCTGGACTGTGATGGAAAATGGAAAGAAAAGTCAACCTGTGTCAACAACCGTCAATACAAGTATAGACTGATTTAAGAATTAATACGTTTATAATGCCCTTTCCAGGCACGTCACTATTTTATAAATATAATTTTCTAACATGAAGATATGTTGTTTATTATCCATTTTAGAGGTTCTAGCACCAGGTGACTTGACTATAGAGGAGCTGAAATCAACCTCGTTCACCGTAAAATGGACCAAGGGTTCTGGACTGGACCAAACCCCTCAACACTTCCTCATATCCTACAGTAGACCAGGGAAACAACCCACAACAGAATATACTCATGACTGTTACAGAACTCTCTCTGACCTGGAACCAGGGACTCAGTACACTGTCAGTGTCTCAACTGTTCTGAACAGTGGACAAGAGAGTGAACCTGTCTCTATAACCATCTGTACTGGTAAGACATCTCACTGATATACAGTGCCTTGCAAAATGATTTGCCCCTTTTATTATTTTCCCATTTTGAGGGGTTAGCATTTTAAATATTGCATGTTTTTAGGACTTCAACCAAAACCTATAATTTAATAAAGGGAACCTTAATGAAAAAGAACACATTGTCATACTTCTATAATATATTTAATGAACAAAGGTATGACTAAAACTGACAGTCGTGTATTTTCTCTTAGTGTTGCCTCCTCCAGACCATCTGACTGTTGACTCAGTGGACACCACATCAGCTACTGTCAACTGGAGACATCCACCAGGATTGGACGAAACCCATCATCATTACCAGATCTCCTACCACTGTCCAGGGACAGAACCACACACCACTACCACATCTACAACCAGCATCACTCTCTCTGATTTGAAACCTGCTACTGAGTACTCTGTCACTGTCTGGACTGTGATGGGAGATGGAACGAAAAGTCAACCTGTGTCAACAACCCTCACTACAAGTAATGACTCATTTTTGAAAAATATTTTTTTTAATGCCATTTCCAGGCAGGTCACTCTATTTTATTAACATAATTTCTTACCAAAAGATATGTTGTTTATTTGTTTTAGAGGTCCCAGCACCGAGTGACTTGACTATAGAGGAGCTGAAATACACCTCGTTCACCGTAAGATGGACCAAGGGTTCTGGACTGGACCAAACCCCTCAACACTTCCTCATATCCTACAGTAGACCGGGGAAACAACCCACAACAGAATATACTGATGACTGTTACAGAACCCTCTCTGACCTGGAACCAGGGATTCAGTACACTGTCAGTGTCTCAACTGTTCTGAACAGTGGACAACAGAGTGAACCTGTCTCTACAACCATCTACACTGGTAAGACATCCCCCTTATGTAATGTATTGGCAATATACATCTCCGGAAAAAATTAAGAGACCACTGCACCTTTTTCTTTCCTTTCCAAAAAAGTCAAAAAGGAAGGTTTTGAGTGAGCAACAGAAGTGTTAAAATAAAGAGACCACTTGATGAAACCCTAACCTACCATACCTAGCGTTTACTCAACACAAATGGGAGAAAGCGACAATATGTTAACGGTCACACTGAAGCCATTGAGGGGATTACATGCCGTTTTAGTTTGAGTTAAATTATTAAACAGTTTAAAATTAAACGGTTTATTGCTCCTTTTACTGCCGTTGGTTTATGTTGCGCTGAAAGGAAAGCCCAACTCACCGCTACTTTTGTTAATTGTAAGTTACACTTTTATCTATTTCCCAACTCAAAGTTTCATTAAGTAACGAGCCGCTAAAGTAGTTATTATTAACTCACTTATTACTTGTATTAGGCTACCTTTACTTTGGCGTGCAAAGATGGACGGTGATCTCGAAGATGTTGAATCAAATTTGAGGGGTTTGACCCTTTAGCCACGACCTCTTTTCTGCAAGTTTTGCATATAGGATTTCCGTCGTCTTGAACAACCCCATGATCATTCTTTACGTATCCAAAATGCTCCCACAGTGACGACCTCAGGCGGTTTTTCGGTGGATACAGAGCACCAATGGTTGGTCCCTCTGCCATTGTTTTGCTAATTTTGCTAATTTAGGTAGCCCCCCCTCAAACACAAATGTTGCTCTCGTGACAAAATTTTAAACAGATCTTTTTCAGTAAGCCCATGTGCTGTCTATGGAGGCCATGTTAGAAATGGTCAACTTTAAAAAGCGACTGACATTTATCACATTATTGTATGTGGTATTTACTACAATCGATTGGGGTTACCCAATTTTGTAGTTTGGTTGTGACAGAACATTCATTTTTTCACGTAGATCATTATTTCAAATTCCAACAAATCGCATTAGTGAGAAATAACCAGATAACTGCACTAGTTCTAGCTCGACCATGCTGTCCCTGAGTGAGAGAGAAGGTTTTAACCGCAGACTCTGGGCTGGTGGGTGGGGCTTGGGCACTGTGGGGCATGGCTGGGCACTGTGGGGCATGGCTGGGCACTGTGGGGCCGGTTGGGCACTGTGGGGCATGGTTGGGCACTATGAAGCCTGATTGGGCAGTATGTGCCTGATTGGGCACTGTGAGGTCTGGTTTTAAACAATCTCAGGAGACTAAAGAAATTTGGCATGTCCCAAAGGTGCAATTCCATCCCCCACATTCACTATCCTGCTCTACATAAACTTCACTGACAATTCAGTTTACAGCTTAACCATCATCCCAGTATCATAAACTGTCTTGTGACGTATAAGTGTACTTTTAATTGCACAGTTACACTTTTTATACATTCCCTCAATGTTTACTGAATATTTGCCCCAATTTCTTTATTAATTCTTCCTCGCTGTGTGGGTCTGTGACATAAGATTTTCATTGTACATATCCAACAACATCTGTGTTTCTGTGCATGTGAAAAATTAGGTCCCCTGCAGCTTGATCTCGTATACTTAATTGAATTCAGTCTTATACGAGAACGGCAGGCCCTATCTGGGTATCCAGGGTGTCTGCTGAAAGCTGAGAGTCTTGTCTTTCCAGCGGTGCCTTCCAATCTTTGGTGTGACTCACTAGCATAGAAATCTACCATTTTGTTATTACACATAACCTATTACATGATTAATTGGAATCATTGTGTATACATTATACTTCTGAATATTTAAAATAGTAGATCAGGGTTTTGTTTCACCAGGGCCCTGTACTTTAGAATGGATACACCCCCTCCCTGAAAAACAGAAACAACTCCCAAACCACAGTTATTACCATACTCTTTCAATGTGCTGTAGTTTCTGTATTATTTTATTTGTTTTTTGGAGGCATAAGGGGAGCTTGACTGGCTGTTGCATGCAACAGTTAAACGGACAGGCAGTACAGTTCAGTTGTGGTGGGAGGACAGTTATGGCTGAAATCATATTAGTCCATTTACATCGAATGGGTTTTAATATCCTTCAGAGCAATATACATAAATACATCCAGATTTACTGAGTGCAAATAGAATGTGTTTTTGACCAACAGGTTTAGACTTTCTTTTTCATTCAGAAACAAAGCAGCATATATTAAGCAGATCATTTTAGTTTGTAGTGACATAGTTTTTGTAGCAGTCACTCTAAAACAGCAGTACTAAAACTTTATCTGGTGACCTCCCAAAAAACATTGGTCAAGTCTCATGACCCCCCTATCCCAACCCTACTGGATACTGTCATGGAGAACCTCCCTCGAGTGTGAACCACTGGCGAACCACTGAATGAAATCGAAAGCAGAAGCTAAGATGTAACAAGGGTTTATTTTTCACAACAAAAAATGCAATGCAGACAAGAAAAGGAACCAAGCAAGCCTGGTTCTGTCGGCCCGCGATTAGAAGGGATGAATGTTACCCAGGCTGGGTTCCTGTGACAGTCTTTAATCACCTCGCTATTTAAACAGCGGGTGTTGTTGCATGTGTGGAGATGTGGTGTCTGTTTATTTCTTGCATTGTCAAACCAATTAGTCAAAACTCCACTGTTCTCAAAACTATTTCCCTACATTAGCTGACATCCAAACCAACAACAGGTATAACAGGATCGCACTACACCACATTCAACGATTTTAATTAGAAAGAGATTACTGTAAATGGCTAGCTAATAGCTATCCAGTACCTATACTGACAACAATGACACCAATCACTCCATGGCTTGTTCAATTCCTTAATTGCCTATCGCCTATCATTGTTCTGAGAAAGATGTGTCGAGTGGATAACTAAATCACAATTTATATGGGTAGGCTTATACTATCGTAGATACACTCTGTTATAAAACTAGTGCTTCATCGGTCACCAATCTGGTTATGCGCACCCACCTTTGCGCGCATGATGATCACACCCAACAACTGATGCGCGCAATTGTTAATTTGGTTCAAATAACGATGTTTTTAAAACATTATATAAAAAAATCAAACATGCAACGTGTCATAATTATTTCGTGCAACTATTTTTTTTCAATTGAAGTAATCCAAAAGTAATCATATCTTTTTTCAAAAGTATCTGTAATCCGATTACAATATTTTAGTTGGTAACGTAACGGATTAGAGTTACTGTTTTTTTGTAATCCGTTACATGTAACGGACTATTTGTAATTCATTACTCCCCAACTCTGCTGATGAGTAACTAACCACTACACTATGTGAACTACACTATGTAAATCAAAATTGAAAGCAATATGTTCGTTGCCTGTGCATTTCGTCCATCGCACTATAACCATAAACAGTTTTACTTTAGGCTTGCTATAATGTACTGTAGCTACTGAAGCTTGTAGCCAGCAAAGTTTTAGTCTAGCTATACCGTACCTAAAATGAAAACAATGACACCAATCTCTCCATGGCTGGTTCGTATCTTTAGAAAACAGTGACAGTTGAATAGCCAACCACTGCGCTGTGTGAACTACACTACGTAAATTGAAATCGAGAGCAGTATGTTCCTTGTCGGTGCAGTTCGTCCATCGTAATATAACCGTAAACAGTTTCACTTTAGGCTTACTCTAATGTAGCTACTGAAGCTTGTAGCCAGCGAAGTTTTAGTCTATCCTGAACCAAACCAAATGCCTAATTTGTTTGGTCCGTGGTGAGGATCGAACGCAGGTCACCTACGTGGCAGTCCGCGTGTCTAACCATTGCGCTATTTAAGTTCTGTCTTCAGCAGGTGAAATGCATGCTGGATCAGGTTGAGATCAGGTGATTGACTCAGCCATTGCAGAATATTCCACTTCTTTGCCTTAAAAACTCCTGGGTTGCTTTCACAGAATGTTTTGGGTCATTGTCCATCTGTAAAGTGAAGCGCCATTCAATAAACTTGGCTGAATTTGGCTGAATCTGAGCAGGCAATATATCCCTATACACCTCAGAATTCATCTGGCTGTTTCTGTCTTCTGTCACCTGTCACATCATCAATAAACACTAGTGACCCAGTGCCACTGGAAGCCATGCATGCCCATGCCATCACACTGCCTCCACCGTGTTTTACAGATGATGTGGTATGCTTCAGATCATGAGCCATTCCAAGCCTTCTCCATACTTTTTTCTTCCCATCATTCTGGTAGAGTGTTCTTCACTTGGCTGGATGTTGTGAAGCGGTTTTTCTTAACCATGGAAAGGATCCTATGATCATCCACCACTGTTGTCTTCGGTGGATGTCCAGGCCTTTTTGTGTTGCAGAGCTTACCAGTGTGTTATTTTTTTCTCAGAATATATCAAACTGTTGATTTGGGTTTTTGGATTTTTTTGCATCCTAATGACAACCTTTTTCACTTGCACTGAGATCTCCTTTGACCACATTTTGTGGGTTCACAGCAACAGCTTCAAAATGTGAATGCCACACCTGGAATCAACTCCAGACCTTTTTCATGCTTAATTGATGAAGAATTAACAAAGGAAAGCCCACAACTGTCCATGAAACAGCTTTTGAGTCAATTGACCAATTACTTTTGGTCCCTTGAAAAAGAAGGATGTGTTATTCTGTCAGAGACCAAAAGTCTGTAATTACTTTTATAAATATTGTTTGCTAAACAAATTATTGTTATGGTTTATAAAAGTAATAATTTGAAAACACTGAAAGAGTTCATTAGAGCAGTAGCAAATGACATGTGATTCAACAGTGAAGGAACTGGATTTTGACCCGTTTTAGATTAATTCCAAATAGTCAATAAATTAATGTAACAAGTGAATTTAACATATAAAGAGAGTATTACAATTACAATACAAATATCCAAGATAAAAGTTCTCCGAAGATTGAAGATGCAGGCAGGAGTGAGGAAAATGCAAGAGAGAGCTTTCCCAAACTCCACTCTGGTTTATTAGGTGTGGGGGATGGTTTATTGACCTAAGGATAACAAAACTAGTCCTGAAGAATAGACCCCTTATCAATTAGGGACACATTCCAATCTGTTCAGGGGCCATCTCAAATGAGAGAGTGTTGTTATCTCGAGAAACAAGCCAGCTAGGCCATAACAAGCAAACCTATTGTCCCTGCATTCACACCTTACCGAAACATCTGTTAACCGTTAACATTCCAATGATTGCCTACTAGGATAGAAATTAAGTGATAGGTATACATGTTTATAAAAAATAATGAAGAATCATTGAATATGTAAATAAACATAGAATTGACATTTTTCGGTTCTTTCAACAGCAGTTATAAGACCTAGCATTCCACCATCTTAAAAATATAACCAGAAATAAGGGCTTGGTGTCCCAAAGTGACCAAGAGAAGCTCATCCATACTTTTATCTCCAGTAGCATTGACTACTGTAATGGACTCTTAACTGGACTCCCCAAAAAGACGGTAAAACAGCTGCAGCTCATTCAGAATGCTGCTGCTGGAATGTTAACCAGGACCAAGAGACTAGAGCACATCACTCCGGTTTCTTTAGTCTTTGCATTGGCTTGGAATACAGAATAGATTTTCAAGTGGTGCTTTTAGTCTATTAATCACTGAATGGTTTATGCCCTGATTATATGATATGTTTGAAAATTATAAACCAAGCATGGTTTTTAGGTCCATGAACTCAGGTCAGCTAGTAGAGCCCAGAGTCCAAACTAAACATGGTGAAGCAGTATTTAACAGTTATGCTGTATACAACTGGTATGAACTACCAGAAGATCTTAGCCGTGCCCCAAACGTATACATTTTTAAATCCAGGTTAAAAACACTTCTCTTTTCACATGTTTATGACTGAGGGCTTAAACCTAACCACACTGTTAGCCTTGCAGCTTTTATAGCTTCCTCGTGGAATCTATTATGGAAATTACCAGTTATGTTTTTATTTTGTTTTTATTCCATTTCTATTTTTCTTTTTCTATTTAAAGCAAATTGAAATGCCTATTCTAGTATTTGTTTTTATTCTATTGTATTTTTATATTTTTATTTTTATTTTTAAAACACATTGAACTGCTTCTATGTATGAATTGTGCTATATAAATAAACTTGCTTGGTCGCTATTCAAAAGCTCCAAATCACCCAAGCCCCGCCCACCAGCCCACAGTGCCTGTCTGCAGTTAGACTTTTCTAGAATAGAGAGACAGTCCAATTATTACGTGTATTATGCAACTTATGAACTTTCGTCGTAATTCCACTTCAATAAAACCGAATTGTTTGATGCTTTAAGGTACTGTTTGATTCAATAATAAGGAACAAATAAGTGACTAAAGAGGGGTACTGACAAGATATAATTTCCCCTGCATTAAATTATAATTTGTCGTAATTTTGAGCTAGGCTATTTGCTGACTTTACATGGAACATGTAATAGCGAAGGAATACATTTTGACATCTAGCCTGTCAATATGCATCTTGAATTACACTGAAAGAGCTGCAACCAGATGGTTAAGAGGGCATAATAAGTTGAGCATGTGGGTGAGAAAACTGCTTCTGGAAAGCAAAAGCCTTTATCAAAGTTTTTGCCTCCTACTAGCCTTATTACTCGCAATCCTGAATCAAATTATGTGTTTTGTAGTTAAGTTTATTTCTTTCCAAAATGTAAAAACCATAATACAATCTTTTGTCTTGTAGTATATTGTACATTTGAAGCCCTGTCAATGAATGTTTTACCTTTAGTGCTGCCTGCTCCAGACCATCTGACTGTTGGCTTAGTAGACAGCACATCAGCTACTGTCAACTGGAGACATCCACCAGGATTGGACCAAACCCATCATCATTACCAGATCTCCTACCACTGTCCAGGGACAGAACCTCACACCACTACCACATCTACAACCAGCATCACTCTCTCTGATCTAAAACCTGTTACTGAGTACTCTGTCACTGTCTGGACTATGATGGACAATGGAAAGAAAAGCCAGCATGTGTCAACAACCATCAATACAAGTAAGTACCAGCATTAGAATCACACATATTTGTCATTGTCAGGTAGATACCTAAGTCAATCTCATCTGAAAGCACTTTAGGTGAATGAAAACATTGCGTGAATTAATTTAAATTCAACGTTTTTAATCAATTCCTAGTTGGATATCACTTCTTTTAATATTTTAACATTAAGTTTGGAAATTATGATTCACAAACAGGTGCCGTTAGAAAGTTAGTCTAATGTTTCAAATTGAAACAGATATTGAAATTAATAATGTTTAGTGAAAGAGTGTCTTTTGTTAGGTAATCACAATGAGTGTTGGTAGTTAACATTTCTGTAATTTGATACTCTATGCTGTGATGAATGAAACTTGTATTACAAAAAATAGGGCTAAACTGTCAATACACACTTTTCATGTAACCCACTGCCGTGTTCAAAACATCTGGGAACTGGGGAATTGTAATTCTCTGATAACTGGGAACTGAAGAAAAGAAAACTAGCTCAGTCTTGGTAAATTTGCTTTAAATGAGAAGCAGAGAGCAGAGGTCATCTTTCCTTATGTCCCACTCCTCCCGCTCCATTTAAAACAATTGCTTAGACAACTGCCATCATCAACAACCTTGTCCTTTATCTCCACAGAGCACAGAATATACTCTGTGATTTGCTTTGGGTCCCTGCTATTGTAAAAATAGCAATGCCGACTGTTTTGCAAACAAGCTAGGACCCGGTATTTCTATTCTTGTGTTGATTAGAAATAGAAGGAATCGAGTGCATGCAACTTAGGAAGTAAACCTGTCTAAGCTGCTATCTGTAGCACGTCAACCTACAAGTCCTGGAGCCCCTATTACCTCTATTAATCTGGCTTTACTTAAAAGAATGGTTTGCTATTTTTGATCCTGGCGCCTTTTTTATTATCTAGCCTAATCCTGGTCTGTGGAGACATTATTTTTTGGAATTATTACAGTTTTGAGAACTCAAGCGGTCTCTTAGACAAATTTCAGTCAGGCTTCTGACCTCACCACAGTACTGAAATGGCTCTGGAAAAAGATTTAAATGATATACAGCTGAATACTGTTTTGGATAAAATAACAGTTCCGGTTCTATTAGATCTCAGTGCAGCATTTGACACTGTAGATCATAGAACGCTTCTAGACAGGCTGGAAAATCACTGTATAGAACACATAAATGCCTGGATTAAACAATTGTCCACAATTAAATCAAGATAAAACAGAGATTATTTTGTTTGGCAACAAAAATAAGAACTAGTATTAGCAAATAAAACCAGGGACCAAGTGTGTAATCTTGGTGTTCTGATAGACTCAGACCTCAAGTTCAACAGTCTTATCAAAATGGTCACCAAAACAGCATTAAATCATCTTAAAAATATAGCCAGAATCAAGGGCTTGGTGTTCCAAAAAGACCTAGAGAAGCTCATCCATGCTTTTATCTCTAGTAGGGTTGACTACTGTAATGGCATCTTAACTGGACTCCCCAAAAAGACTGTAAAACAGCTGCAGCTCAGAATGCTGCTGCTAGAAGGTTAACCAGAAACAAGAGAACAGAGAACATCACTCCGGTTCTTAAATCTTTGCACTGGCTTCCAGTCAGTTAGAATAGATTTTAAAGTGATGCTTTTAGTCTATAAATCACTGAATGGTTTAGGCCCCGAATACATTTCTGATATGTTTGAAGAGTATAAACCGAACAAGGCTCTTAGATCCATGAACTCAGGTCAGCTAGTAGAGCCCAGAGTCCAAACTAAACATGGCGAAGCTGCGTTTAGCAGTTATGCTGCACACAACTGGAATTAAATACCAGAAGACCTTAGACGTGCCCCAAACGTATCAATTTTTAAATCCAGGTTAAAAACACTTCTCTTTTCACACGCCTATGACTGAGCGCTTTAACTTAACCACACTGTTTAGCAATACAGCTATTATAGCTTCCTTATGGAATCTATTACGGAATCAACCAGTTATGTTTTTATTTAGTTTTTTTATTCTATTTCAATATTTTATTATTATGATGTTTTATTGTTGATTA
>JACXGI010009438.1:0-10917 GCA_016801175.1 Esox masquinongy
TATATATATATATATATATATATATATATATATATATATATATATATATATATATATATATATATATACATAGACGACATATATACTATTTGTAAGGATTTTTACACAAGCACAATCCAGAAACTGGTATGAGTAGGTATTTTTCTAACGATTTGCACACCTGTATTTTGACAATGAATACAACATGTTTGTAATGGGTAATCTAATAATAAACTTACAGTAACATTTGACAGTACGAAAACCTTCATTTCTAATTTGTTGTTATTGATGTGAACTCGGGGGATGTATGCAGGATGAAGATTATACAGGTTTAGACTGTTTAACCAAATGATGAGAAACCGTGTGAGACTTTTGATATCTCAAGAGTATGCCGTCGCCCCATTGACTTGTGCAAAGTCTTTGGAGAAGTATTTCTGTGTATAACAATAAAGAAGTTATGCCTTGTACGCAGTCCATATCTGTTTGCTTCAGTCTTGGTCTCTTCAATACTCCTGTGCCTTCAAAGGTGTTTTGGATGGGTTTTAGGGGCAATAAGTAGCCTAGTGGTTAGATTATCTCACAAGTAACGAAAAGGTCGCTAGATCAAATCCCTGAGCTGGCAAGGTTAAATAAATATGTTGTTTTGTCCGCTCTGGAATCAGGTGTTACAAAGCTGGGAAATAAATGGCTTCGTTATTTATATTTCTCTCCCCTCCCAAATTAGATATGTCCAATTCACGATTATGGTGTCGGCACGTCGTAAAACCTCCACAGCAAGTACTAGAGAGTTGAAGTTTAAGATACCTGTCCTCCAATGCCAAACTGTTATTCTTATCACTCTACCCGCTCAACCAGGA
Organism: Esox masquinongy; assembly: GCA_016801175.1. Classification (NCBI taxonomy): domain Eukaryota; kingdom Metazoa; phylum Chordata; class Actinopteri; order Esociformes; family Esocidae; genus Esox; species Esox masquinongy. The sequence continues at coordinate 837 of JACXGI010009438.1, forward strand.
GGTTTTCATCGGCACGCGAACTGGAGATTAACACATTCCCCAGTTAGTGACCGGGATTGAGCTTGCTGGCATCCGACCTAGCAGAAGGACCAGGATGAGATGAGGCAGCCCTGTTCGACAACCCCCCACACCCCGTCCACCCTGGGCGACGCCGAGCCAATTCATGGCGCACCCTGCTGGATGCCCCTGGGACACCTAGCCAAAACAATGCAGCTGCACTGCGCGGCCGAGACTTAGGCCACTGCGCCATACTGGGGCTAAATTTAAACTTCAGTTGGGTGACTTCAAAGTTGGAATGGTATGCTCTGCCCACTCCATTGAGTCTGCTAATCACGCCTGTCTCCAGAAGAAGATTCACGGTGAAAAGGCGATCCTACCCTATTCCCTGTATTGTGTTCTGCTTTTTACCGGAGCCCTCAAGAGGTGAATACACCGAACACTATGGCCCGCCAGTAGTGAGGCACTGAGACAGGCAACGTCCGTTTTTCTACACTATTCACTGATACTATAGAATATCTCTGGCCAGCCACCGTTCAGGTTCTGGACCCCATTCAAACCCACATGGACAGACGATCCATCAGACATAGCTGTGGGTCCCAAATATAAACACTGCCCATATAAGCATGCATTACCTTTATAGGGGCGGCTATATTAATACGCCACTTTGCAGACACTTTCATCCTGTGCCGTTACACGCCACGCTGCCACGCACACCGCATATGGAAAATGGTGGCCAATCCCCGTGCGCTCGTTTCCATGACAACTGTGATCCTGGCTAGCACCTGGCAACATACATGATTCATGTAAGGAGGCGGGGGAGAGGTTTACGCTCTGCGATGGCAGAGGACACGGAGGTAAGCCGGTGGTTGAAACTCTGCGGGTGCCGACAGTACCCCGGACAGGTGTCAGACTTGTTAGACTCTCCCTGTGTAGAGAAACACCACAGTTCTACCACATATATATCTACAGTTACCTATGATGTTGATGAATTTGTAAAAGTTCATCCCAAAATTCTCCCTCTCCTCTGTCCTCTCTCCTTGACTCAGAATCTGACTGGTGGTCGAAGAGATGTCAGTTCGTTAGCAGGCTAGCGCAATAGTGGTCTCCTCTGAACGTTATAGCACTGTTATAACACCCAAACCACACTGCATACAGGGAGTGCATAGTACAGTATATAGGGAATAAGGAGCCATATTTCCAGGTCTAAAGTAGGGCACTATCTAGGGAATAGGGTGCCAAATAGCACATAGCTCCCGTAGGTTTTTCTAACTAGTAATTGTAACTAACTTCAGAGCCTTAACCTCCAGTGCCCGACAAACAACACTGGTTTGAGAGCTCCAAGCTAAAATTGGATTAGGTCTCGTAAGCAGTGAGGGGATATCTGTGCTGAGTGCCTTAAAACCGGTGTTGCTAAGACATCAGTATTATTGAGATCCACTTTCCATGCTTTGCATAGCTAGCTTAGCTTAGCATTGCATCGTCTCCCATTACAGTATCAAACCCAGGCCACAATTGGCTATCAAAACACCAGTTCCTTTTACATTAAGGCTTCCTGAATAGAATATGATGTCTGGTAATACGATCATTCAGAACACTCAAACACTATCAGGCATAAGATACCATGACATTGTTATGGGTTGCTAGGAGGTCTTCACTTGGCGTGGGAAAAATCACTTGCTGTCTTATTATGTAAACTTTTGCAGAGGTCCCACAAGACTCATTATCATAAGTTATACACTATATCATGGACTAAGGGAGCCATGTGGGACCAATGACACATTTACATCCCGAGACGCAGTGCTATGTAAAAAACACAGACCCTGAATACTGTGGGAGCAGGATAGCAGTCTGTCCATTACTTTACAACTGCTTTACAGTACAGTGCCCACAGAAAGTGGGCTTTTATTTACAATTTATCAACACACTATACTCCCCCTTAAGGGGAATGTTTTCACTGTTGTGAAATGAAACATAGTATATCAAAAATACCACATTGAAGGTAAAGACCTAGCTATTTCAGGTTTCTGTATATTAGAAAAAAATATCTTACAATTGGGAGAATTATATGTTAATTTATTATTTTATTTCAGTGTAATAGCACCATTGTTTTGAACAACATTCCTGGTAAAAAGAAAAAAGCTCAGGCCTTTTCTCCTGTTCCTGAAGAGTGCGTCATACTGAAAGACTCTTTGTTGTCTTTTAGTGAATTTAATTTAATTGAATGAACCAGACAGGGACAGCCACTCTTCCCACTGTTTAGGGCGCTGGTGCTTTGATTAACTGCTACACCACAGGTATCAGCCATCGTTTTATGAACATGACAGTGCTTTGCTGAAGCATTGCATTTATAAATATCAGGGGTTTTTTTTAACACAACGTTGTCAGCCTTTTTCAAAACGCATAAGACTGAAATTTATTTTGTGTACAGGCGAGTAGTTGAATGGCTGGTATAGCCAGTAGTGGGAGTTGTTGTTCATGTATGCAGTTCTAATGAAAACGGGTGTAAGTTTCCACTGCAAAAAGCACATGGTTTTGTGCAACACGTTATTCTTTTGATGGTAACTCTAACCTTAGCCTCTTGAACCAGGCCTAGAATGTCGCCAGGCCCGGGGAATACCTAAAGGATTTTTGTTGCAAAGTGGTAGGAAAAACGTTTTTGTCAGTAACGTCTCAAAGCACGTTAACCCAATCAAATTTATTGCTTGGACTAACGCCTCAAAACACGTTTTCCCAATCAAATGCATTGTTTGAGAGGGGCTTATACAGGTGCTCAGAGAATAATGCCTTCAGTGCAACAGTAGCTAGCTAAGTGAAGATGGCAGCAAAATCGCTAAATAAAACCCCATCGAAATATGTGGATGTATGTCACGTTTGTGGTGAACCATATCAGTCTTTGAGAAACAAACAGCCCTTTCCTAGGCAAATCGTCGTTAATGCAACCGGACTACACACCCGCGTTAGAAGATATAATATATTATACTATAGGACCAGTTACACACGATGATGTTTTCTGAAAGCAGACGGGCCGCGTTTACCGACAACTGCACTGCAAGAAAAATCCGCCTATCGTATGTATACCCATGCGGGGGTGTACATGGCAGCTACAGTGGCTCAGTTTGCGTTGCGTTACCATAGTAACAACACTGCTCTGGCGAAGTTAGGTTTTGGTATGTCGTCTAGAAATTAGCCTACTTTACAGATGTTGTATGTATTTGAAAATTAAATAAAAATGAAAGCCAAGCATTTTTTTTTATCCGTGTTCATTTTACATAGGTAATGTTATTGTCTAGGTAAGCAGATTACTTGCAATTCTCATCTGTGTGCAATATAATTCTTGTTATAATTATTTGGCTATATTGTTATAATACAAAATAACACATGACGATTGACACTCAATTAACAACTTCACTAGTTGTGCGCGTGCGAAGCATCCAGTCAAACTACTATATAAACCAGACCCGTATTATAAACCAGACCCGGCGGCAAGAGGGGGCTCAGCCCCCTCAGTTGCATTTTCTGCCCCCCCAGTGTAAGCTTTAAAACCCCTACAGTATCGAAAAAATGCCGAAAAATAGCAAAAAATAAACAGATTAGCCACCTCACCATTTCTAACAGCCTCCTTCCCTTCGTCCTGGCCTGTTATAAACCCACTCTCCTCTTTTTGCGTCCATAATAGGCTAACACCAACCTGATAAGCACACAATTCCACCAATGTTCCTTCACGCTGCATTTTTTGTGTTATGTCCCTGTAGGTCTACAGAGTGCAAAGTTAAATTGCATAATTACGGGTAATCCGACAATAATATATTTATCCTCTTTTTTTCCTCTCATATATCAGTGTTGTGAATGAATGAGGATTTTATTGGTTGACAAGATGAACAATGTTCATTGGTGTCAACATGAGCAGCGGGCGCTCAAAAGTTCAACAAATTTAAACTTTCGGCGCCTCCTGCCGCGAGCAAGCGTGCAGAGAAAGCGTCACTGCTACCGGGATCGAGCACCGCGCACCGCGCCGCTCGCAAAACTTCTTGTGATTTGCTACCCATCGCCCTACTCCAATTGAAAGTCTATGACGGTGGATGTCCACTGTTCCGGAGCGAATTCGCCTGCAAACACGCTGCCTTGCCCCAGATGGCTGCTTATGGGCGTATCCACTATTGGTGTTTGTTTTTTCGATGGGGGGAGGGCTTTCTTGACATCCCTTCGTGAACTTTTTTTAATTTAACATGAAACTGACGAAAATTATTTTTCTCACTCATGGACAAAATAAAAACACACCTTATAATGAGCATTATGCTAGCAGGCAACGTATTTCTGTGGTGCTGCCTTATAAAACAAACAACTCAATGCTAAATAAACAGCACATTTAACAACACAGAGCTAACTTATAAAACTGACCTGAGTCACCAACAATTTCCACCATCCTTCAATTCTTATTGTGCTTGTGCTATAATTAGCTTTTCCTCCAGTTGGTAGCAGAACATTTCACATGGAGCAAAAATATTCCACGTGTCGTTGCAGTACAACGATGGTCTAAAAAGGAAGACCGTCTCTTGTTTATGAAAGACTCTACTTCCATTGGATGAACGCCTGGCGTTAGCCGGATTCATTTGCATATTATTAACCGTGGCCCAACTTCTTGACGCGCCAGAACAGCTCAAACGGCCGCGCTGCCTTCCCAAGATGTTTTGCGCGACCGTCAACAACGCCTTGACGCTATTCATAAAAAATGTATTGTTTCTGTCTGAGGCAGCAGGCGCGCCGGACCAGTGGACATCCACCATGAGACCTTCACTGCGGCCCGTGTGCAGGTGCCTTAAAGCGGTATGTGGCTCCTGTCGCAATCTTCTACTATAATATAAAAGTGTGGAAGAGGTAGAAAGAATTAGCGCTTTTTCTGAGGGGAAAAGGCTAATTCTAAACTGAACGAAAAGAGGTGGCGTGACAGTCTCAACCCCCAGATGTACCAAAAGATTTTTGCCTAACCCCTCATTCACACATAAGCGGCATGCCGTTGTTGAAAGCGGAAAAGCTCCATTGCTAGCCATTCAAAAAAGGCTCCTTGAAGCGAGACAGCAGCGCTGGCCATGAAAAAAAATGTATTTTCCTTCTCGTCGCGGAAAGCCAATCAGAGCACAGTGGAAAACCAATAAGAAAGCTTGTAGGAGGTACTACAATACTGAATAGTCCATCACTTAACCAACACGTCAGACGAATAGGTCATTTTACTAGTACAAGAACAGGAGGAAATCTATAACGTCACACTCAAGGTCTATCGAGACAATATAAGAAACAATATAGTGTGGTCAAGGATCGCTCAGTCTTGGATCTATTGTTATCCTCGATCAGTTAATACTTAATATGTATTTAGTAGTGCTAGCTATTGCTATCAACCAAAACGAAATACTAGCTACCTGCTACAGTAGATGTAGTTTTAAAACAAATGGCAAGCACCCATTTTCGTTTCCCATTTTCGGGCTGTCACGTTACTCTTGAATTGCTAGTAGGCTATAGCAGAGAAATCTGATCAAATCCCCTGTGTTTTCTTTTAGTGAATTTAATTTGAATGAACGGAGACTAGTACTCTGTTTTGTTTATGTTGGGCCTGCCTTTTTCCTTGAACACAATAGGCTACTTTTCCCAGCATAAAGTAAGTAACTGATTGGTCAAAACAGCAAAGGTGGGACAACGTCCGCTGCCTCCCGTTGTCACTAGCAGAACAGCAAGCGATTTCACCGCTTATGTGTAAACGAAGGGTAACAAATTCTCTTCCTCCACCTCGTTTTGATCTGCGTATGCTGCTACGAATCATTTTGCGTTCAGAACACGAACCTGATCCTCGATTATTGAAATCAGAGGAGTAACCACTAGTATCACTGACCTGTCTGTTTTCAATTTCAATTACATCGCAGACTGTCGGCCATGCTTGATAAATTATACTTTCACCATAGCCTGTAGGAAGGCATGCCAAAACATTTTTTTTTCAGTACAGCATTAAAGCAGAGAAGTTGTAATAGCTTGATTGACTCGATGTTATGAGTAGAGCACAGTTCTTCCAAAACAGAATTGCGTCGTTCCTTCATCTTTACTTCTTTTCTGATATGTTGCAACGTAAGTAGGAACTCAAAACTTTTAGGAAATGTGTTCTATCCAGTTTGAAGAAATAGTGAAACCACGCTAAGTCCGCCTTCAACAAGCCTTTGAGTGGAGGTTTATTTGAAAACACTGAATAGAAATCTTGCCGCTCAAAATCAGCGGCAACTTTTTTTAATAGGCAAGTTTCCAGACCTCCAAGGAGACCAGACGAAATTGGAGGTGTGGCCTCGTGAGACTACCCTAACCTTAACCATAATAATCTAACACGTATGCCTAAACTATCCCCAATGTGTCACGGTACGGTGAGGATCAGCGCCACCATGCCGTGCACCTCCAGTTCCCATCACTCCACAAACACATCCCGGACTTGATTTGTCACATGTCTTCAATCATTCACACCAGGTCCCAATCATCTCATTAGTATGTGTTTAAATGTTTCTCCTCTGCTCCCCTCACTTGTCGATCATTGTTGTTGCTGTCAGTTATGTGTCCACATGTAACCGGTGAGTGCTTCCGTTCTGCTGCTTAAAGTCAGCCCTTTTCTTTTGCTGTTTGTACTTGGTTTTGTTTTCATTAAATACCAACATCACCTGCAATCAGCCTGCGCTTGGTTCCTCTCCTCCGACCACCGTGACACAATGCCTAACCCTAAACCTAACTAGTAATCCCTAACCCTAATTCCAACCCTAAACCTCAAACTTAAGTCACAAAAATTGCCTTTTCAAAATGGAACTGGAAAAAATCACCATTAGTCAATTTTTTCTGATTCAACCACAGTTTGGGGACATGTTGTTCCCCATTATACAGTTATGTCAGTTAAAGTTCGGGTTAAGGTTAGGGTACTGTTTAAGACTAGTAAACAAAGGACCTTTCTTTAAGGTCAATCAACTTTGGTGTCCCCATTTGATTGCTCAGTAAACAGGGGCATGTGTTGGCAGTGTACAGTCCAGACATTGGTCACTTCTTATTTCCTGCTAAGACTCATGGGACTTCAGGCTGATGACTGGGAGACTGGGGTTACTGGGTCCTCGATCCTCCTCCAGGCTATGATGAAAAATCCCTAAATCCAAAGTGACAGGCCCCCCATCCCCACTATTGTGCTGTAAAGATGCCCAAAGACCTTTCCTTTCTCATGATCCTTTTCTTTCATCCAGAGAGCCTTAGTGGAACCAGGTCAGAATTCCATACCAATGTAGCGTTTGCAAAATATCCAGCCCGTTAGTCACTATTGCTAGCTCAGATAAGCTGTAACATGAATCATTGTGGTTGTTTTTGTTGTTTTAACTGTAGACTGTCCCTGCACTCCACCCTGCTCTGTTGACCTGAAAAGAAGCAATGTGTTCATTAAATGCAGTTGGTTAGTTGTTATGGGTTAGTTTTCATTAGAATACATTGCAAGTGCATACTCTATTTACTAATGTGAAAACATGAGTCTAGTTCTTAAAATCGCGAGTTTGGGGACCTTATCATCTACGGTACATAAAATCATTAAAAGATTCAGATAATCTGGAGAAATCTCTGTACGCAAGGGACAAGGCCGAAAACCAATATTGGATGACCGTGATCTTCGGACCCTCAGGCAGCACTGAATTAAAAACAGACATGATTCTGTTGTGGGAATCACTGCATGGGCTCAAGAACACTTCCGAAAACCATTGTCTGTGAACACAGTACGTTGCTTCATCCACAAATGCAAGTTAAAGCTCTACCATGCAAAGAAGAAACCATATATAAAAAAGATCCAGAACCGCCACTTCCGTCTCTAGGTCGAAGGTCATTTAAGATGGTCTAAGGCAAAGTGGAAAACTGTCCTGTGGTCTGACGAATAAAAGTTTTAAATTATTTTTAGGAATCATGGACGGTGTGTCCTCCGGACTAAAGAGGAGAGGGACCATCCGGCTTCTGATCAGCACTCATTGGTAATGTTGAACAATATTTATAGATTTTGGAGCTGCCATCCATATTATGTCTTTTTCAGGAATGGCCTTGCTTATTTCAGCAAGACAATGCCAAACCAAATTCTGCACATATTACAACAGCTTTGCTCCGTAGTAAAAGAGTCTGTGTGCTAAACTGGCCTGCCTGCAGTCCAGACCTGTCACACATTGAAAAAATTTGGCACTTTATGAAATGAAAAATACGACAAAGGAGCCCAGAACTTTTGAGCAGTTGAAATCCTATATCAAGCAAGAATGGGAATACATTTCACTTTCAAAACTACAGCAATTGGTCTTCTCAGTTCCCAAACACAGATTATTGTTAAAAGAAGAGGAGATGCAAATAGTGGTAAACATGCCCCTGTCCCAACTTTTTGAAATGTGTTGCTGGCATCAAATTCAAAATGGGCATGTATTTTTCCAAAAACAATACCATTTGTCAGTTTCAACATTTGATATTGAAACTGACAAATGGTATTGTCTTTATACTATTTTTTATTGAATATATGGTTTACATGATTTGCACATCATTGCATTCTGTTTTTCTTAACATTTTACACAGCGTCCCACCTTCTTTGGAAACGGGGTTGCAGTAAGACATAAGACTAGTTTCTGTATTGCAAGGTCATGACTATTTAATATAGTGTAAAGACATGAAACTAGCCATTACAGTGTAAATATATGAGATTAGTTACTGTAGTGTAACGATGAGACTAGTTACTGATGAAACTTGTCACATATTTCAGCATCTACTAACTGCTCAAGAAGACTGGTAGATGTGGTGACGGTCTCAGAAATGAAAGACACCACAAAGACATTGTATGTGTGCTCCTCTCAATTTCGCCATGGCTACACTAAGATACACCTGCTGAGGAGAAATGTCGACGACTGTTGCAAATAGTTGCCGAAAGCACAACGACAGCAGGTCAGTAGTTTCAACTTACCAACAAGGCAAGCAGTTTTCCCTATCTGACTCACAAAACGACAACATTATTAATCTGAACAGGTTTACAATGACAATCATTCCTTGTGGATGACTGGGGTCAACCTCTTCCTGCCTCATGGGACTACTCTGATATCCTGGAGGAGCAGAGCTACCACAGTCAAACCTCCCAGACAAACGGCGGAGACGACACGAGAATCCAATGAGGGATTGAGACCTGACGCTGACGGGCTGCTTGCCAAATCTGCAGATTGAATTTTATAAGCAGGCCTACAATTGCTTGTCTTTCATACCCTTGTGTCATGTAGCGGAACGTAGGAATGGGGACCCCGGTGAAACCTGGCCTCAACTTCCTGGCTGAATACGAACTGTGCTTTGGTTTGCCACAGAATCCGGCCAGTAAATTGTAGGAGTTGGATTGTTCCCGTGGCAAAACAGGGACCTGCTTCATGATGCTGCAGGCATTTAAAGGGGCCATATGTACAGTATTTTTACTACCAGCTTAAATACAAGCATCAATGACCAGAAGACATCTCCAGTATATGTTTTATGTTAGTGTTTCAGGCATTTTTGCCTAAGAAATTCCCCATTTAAACTGTCTCGCTGGTCCGTCTATCAGTTCAACTTGTAGTCCCCTCATATTTACTTCAGACCTTTGCAGTACAACCCCTCCCACCCGAAACCACACCGGACTAGCTAGCACTACCCCAGTCTCATTCGGTGAGGGAAGATGAGGGGTAAGTTTTGTTATTGTTTAAATTTAGGATTCTACATAGTGCCCCTTTAAGGAAATTTAAGATCCTACAGTGCCCCTTTAAGGAAATTTAAGATTCTACACAGTGCCCCTTTAAGGAAATTTGGGATTCTACACAGAACCCCTTTAAAGAAAAATTTCATAACACCTCATATGGAACTGGCTGCTCTGACAGACTTTCTACAGAAAACTAAACATTTGGACTCTGAAACTTACGGTAATTTCTTTGCCAGCAACACTGTGATTCTAGTGGCTGCTCCTCCTTGTGGAGTAATTATTGCCCTCCAGGCTGAAAACTCACTGGAAAAAGCAGACCTCACTATCATGTTTAACCTTGCATTCTGAACTGAC
>JACXGI010009438.1:11017-23081 GCA_016801175.1 Esox masquinongy
GTTTGGATGCATGCACGTGTGTGTGTGTAAAGGGAGCCCAGTTTTTAGGGGCCCACGACGCCAGGACAACCCCTAAATAGAGCGCAGCAGCTGCGGGGGGGGGGGGGGGGGGGGGGGGGGGGGGGGGGCGGCATCTGAGGAGGTTCAAAGTGGCCGTCAACACATACGACACGCACCATCTCTGATCCCACGCTGCTAATGGGCCGGTGGAAGGTCACAGAATGTTTTCTGTGCGCGCGTTTGTTTGTGCGTGCTCTCACATGTCATTTCAGTAAACGTTATCGTCCCAGCCGAGTCATGGAGAAGACACCCGAAAGAGCTAGAAGGTCACTGATTGTTGCGTGCGTGTGTGTGTCTCCGTGCAATGCTCTTACGTTCATGTGGGATATGACAAAACATTCTCCTCCTGGTCAAGTCATCGGAGGAAGCCAGACAGAGAACATTCCGTTACACATAGTGACAGCTTGGATAAAGCTGCCAATACCCTCAGAGATATGACAAGTGTCTGACTGCAATGATGTGGAGAGCGTCAATGACTCTCCTCCAATATATTCCACTACTCCAATGTATTCCACTCTATTCCGTGAACGTAGAACCTTAATGAGGACACACCAGCTATGCAATGAAATCCTATTGAACATAGGACACACCCCCTTAATAATGATATCCTACTTAACACAGAGGACATATCCCTAATTACCCTACCTCACTGAGCATAGAGGACACACCCCCTAATACCTCCACCTAATTTTACACCTTAAAGCCTGTGTCCTTCTCTGTTTCCTTTAGTGCACTAGTTTTGACCAGAACCTTTTTTTTTTAATGCAAACCATGACTGAGTGTTTCATTCCATTAGAAACTCACTTGATGACAACACTTACAACATAATGTCACTAACATGGCAATAAAAAAAATCTCAATATGGTTCTAAAAACCTTTTTAAATTGAGACGTTTCCATGATTGACCAATGACAGAAGAGTTCTACGTAACTCCAACTTTTTCATATCACACCAACAAACTTGTGCATGAGTGTCTGGAACAGGACAGGTTTAACACACCCTGTAAGGTTTATGAACACAGGAACCTATGGAGTCTTTCCTCCATGACTGAATTGTAATGCTCGTTAACACAGTAGATGGAACCCTGCACCTTGAAACCTAATGTCCGTTAATTATACACCCTTAATAAGACTAACAAGGCTGAAACCAAATAAATCCTTCCTCAAAGCTCAGAGGGAATGTCTGTTCTACTTTGCCAAGCTATTCATTATTTATTTAAAATTTGTACTTTCTATTGTTTGTTTTCAGTGTTGCAATATTGAGCAAAAACCTGCAACCCAGCATTTGCTATGTGCATCACTTGTTTGACAATAAGTCAATGATCATTACATTACTTGTTTCAAATATTCAACTTTTGGTTTCAGTCTATGACAGATAAACATGGGCAATTCCAGCTTTATGGATATGACTTTTTCACAGAAAATCAGAAATTGCCCCACAAACATTACCTATCAAGTATAAATTAACATTTGAATGTAATTACAAACACATATGATTTAAAGATGATTCTGCAGGGGGACATGCCACAGCTGAGAAGATTAAAAACTCATGTTTCTTTATTTTAAAACCTCTGAATCCGCTGTCACTGTGTGTTCCCCGAGGAGCCGAGGGTCAACCAGCCCAGGTTTCAGGCATGCACTCTCTATCAACCCCCTCTCCATATTTTTGTCTCTCTTTTGCAAAGTGCTTTTAGGCACGCTTAGTTTACTTGTCCTCCATTAACAAGCCACATATTTGGTCCATCATCACATTTCCAACATAAAACAAGAGCAGGGAGGGAAAGTTACCATCTGAACAGGACACTAGTACCTCCCCACCTCACCCTGCCTGTCTGTCTTTCTCACTGTCTGTCTACAGTACACACACATCCCACACACTCAGTCATGTTCACACTTGGCTAGGACCATTTGCTGTTAGAAGGGTAATGTGTTAGGAAGATAATATATTACAAAGATAATGTGCAAGAAGCATAATATAGTTTAGGAAAATAGTGACATTACATTATACAACCATAATAATGTACTCCGGGTGTAATGCCTAAAGACATTATTATTCATTTATAACTAAAGTAGCTTAGTGATGCAATTAGTACTCCAGACTTCTACCCAAGTTTCCGATTGGGCAAGCTCAGCAAATTCCCCCCAACCTTCCACCTTTAACACACTCCCTCTCGCTTTCCTCCCTCTTTCTCTTCTCTCGATTTCTCTTACCCGGTCTCTCTCCTGGCATCCACCTTTAACACACTTCCTTTCTCTTTTTCTCTATATACCCCCCCGTCTTGTTGTCTCCCTTTCCTTTCTTCTACTCTCCCGTATTCCCTTTCCCTCTCTCCTTCTCACACCCATTTTCTCTCTCTGGGCTAGATTTATTGGGTTGTGGTTAGGTAGAGTAATGAGGCTGAAGGGTTGTATGTCTTTCAGGCAGCAGTTGTTGTCTCATGTCAAGACACAGGCTGTCAGACCTGAACAGTAGTACTAGCTCTATTCTAGCGCGTTACTCTAACCACACCATTGAAACCTAAACAGAAGTACTGCCTCTTTGCTAGAGCGTTAGCCTAATCACACCTTGAAACCTTAACAGAAGTACTGCCTCTATGCTAGCAAGTTAGCCTAACCACACCATGAAACCTAAACAGAAGTACTGCCTCTAGGCTAACGCGTTACCCTAACCACACAAATGAAACCTAAACAGAAGTACTGCCTCTATGCTAGCGCGTTAGCCTAACCACACCAGTGAAACCTAAACAGAAGTACTGGCTCTATGTTAGCAAGTTAGCCTAACCACACCGAAACCTAAACAGCAGTACTGGCTCTATGCTATCGGGTTAACCTAACCACACCAATGAAACCTAAACAAACGTACAGGCTCGATGCTAACGCGTTAACATAACCACACCAATGAAACCTAAACAACGTGTTACTGTTAGCTCACACCACAGCTCGCTACCCAGTTGGTACATCCTCCGTATCTCTAAAGGTTGGAACGTAGTGTAGGCGGGTGGTCACGTGTGACAAAGCAGAGGACCGCGACTTCTAGGTAGCGCTGGTAAATAAACAGGAGAGAATACTGCTCTCTTAATTACAGAAAAGGACACATTTAGATATGGGTTCTAAATAATCCAATAGGTATAATTTGTTTTGCATTTACTGTAGCACTTATTTAATATGTAAGAGTAATTTAGGTCATTCTTGAAAATCTGATTCTAAGTGAGAAATGGCTTGATTTTAAGAAAGTGCAATATTGTTTCATCACCTCTTTTTTGGTAGTTATTACTATACAGCGTATTTCAGAGAGTTAGAGATGGCGAGGTGCATTCATCTTAAAGGAGCCGTAGGGAGAATGTTTGCATTTTGATATACGAAAAGGTGCATATCTACATATCTACAGGTGCACCATTTAAAGCCTCCTCTCAGGCTAAATTACTGCCTGGTACAGCAGCTGCTCCGCTGCAGACCGCAAGTCCCTCGGCAGCTATCTCCCCTCGGTGCAAGGCATCTACCAAACACGATGCCTGAGGAAAGCACGGAACATCATTAAACATCACAGCCACCCAGGCTATGGTCTGTTCACACCGCGGCCGTCTGGTAGACGCTACCGGAGCATCGGAGCATGCACTTCCAGACTCAAAAACGTTTTTTTTCCTACAGGCCATAAGGCTCCTCAATCAGTAACACTGATCCATGATCATACTGATCACACACGAACATTCCAGATGCTCTGATGCCCTTTCAGGTACTTTAATGGACATTAGAATATTTAAAATCGATGCTAGTTTACATTTTCTTTTTCAGTGTATATTACTGCCATACTTGCCAATGCCATTTCTACAATATTCAACACTACTACCACAATTGCTGCCAATCTACAGTACTTATTTAAATTGCTGCTATGTACAGTGTTATGTATAAGATCACATTATCCTCTTGATATATTTAAAACTGTGTGTAAATTTTCTTCTTAATTCTCACTACATAGTTGTCATGTGCAATGCCACCATTCATAAGCTTATTGCACTCATGTATCTAGTATTTCAATAACTTTATCATTAGCTGCTAGGTCACACTGTTATGTATATTACTGCCCTACTTGCCATATCTAAATGTTCAATAAAACTACCCAGATTGCTGCTAGTTTACAGTACTCTTTTTTAAATTGTTGCTAGTGCACAGTGTTATGTATATTGTTGCTTTATTTTATTCTTATTTTCTGTCTAGATATATTTTTGCTTATATACTCTTCTTATCTCTAACTACGTAGTTTGTCGGGTGCCATGTCATAAGAATTTCATTGTTCAGGATGACGCTATGTTGTTCGGTCCATTTGACAAATGAACCTTGAAACTTTGATATCTGCAGTACTAGTGGAAAGATAATGTTTCACAACATTTATTCAGTTTGAATTACTTTGGGTGCCCACAATTACGCATCCTAACATGCAGAGTTTCTATTGGTCATGAGGCGCCGTACTGTTGGCAAATGGAAACGCTGCACCCTCCCTCTCAATAGTGTAGGGAATTCACTGTGACATCTAAATCAATTTTAATACTTTCAAAATATATTTAGAAGAATTAAAAAAATGGTTTAACATCTTGCATGTTAGGGAGGGGCCGTTTCCTAGATATACAGTGTAAACAATACTGAATCTGAAATAAAACCTTGGGGTATTGTACCCATATAGGCTGATTCAGATGTAACACCCTTTTGTTCCAGTTCCCTGAGTTCTGACTTTTAGGTTGTTCTGAAACCAAAAACAGGCATCAGTTCCCAAACCTAAAGAGTTCAACTTGTTTAGCGAAACGTCACGATCAACACATTCAACAGCCATTTTTCTGCAGTCTGTCTGTCCTGGATATGATACTGCTAAACTGTCTCTGTCTGCTAAATTGCAGAAGTGTGCACAGCACATGGCTTGGGTGGCTGAGGTCCATGATGATCTTTTTGGTCTTTCTCTGGCACTGTGTGGAGAAAATGTCCCGGGAGGGCAGGCAGCGTGCCCTCAATCGTGCCCTGACCTCAATATCATCCAAAAATCCATATGATCACTGGCTGAACAGTTGAAGAATGAGTTTATGATGTGACCTAAGAAGGTCTTCTGAGACATGAAACATTACTTTACCCTCCTCAAGTTGATGATGTGCTGTTGCACACTTTCTACACCACAGTGTCAGTGCAGTGGAACTGTTCCAGGTCCTCTGTGATGTGCACCCTGAGTAACAAGCTCTTGACCTGAGGAACTGCTAGCTCCTTATGTTGTCACACAATGTGAGACACTGAAGTTAAACAGATTTGGATGAATCAATTTTTTTTCTAACCATACGAGGAATTTTATGTGGAAATATCCTTATGATTTTCCCTTTATGGTGTTGATGATGTTCACGTTGTTTTTCCATCACTGTTGTAGTAGGTTGTAATACTACTTATTTCTACCACCGAGTGGCAGTGTCGCCTTGTTCTTCATTGAAAAAACCATGCAACAGATATCTTGAAAATAAATATTATTTTTAGTTTGATTTTTTAAATAGTTAAATGCATACATTCATTAATCCTTGAATATATTCCATACATTCTTTAACAAAAAGTGATGTATATCAATACTATACAAATATAAGACAATAACTAATGTAAACGGAACATTGTTTTGCAGTGTGCACCCATCCTGCGGAAGAGAATATAGACGAGCACTGCTATTCATCGAGAATAACTGTTTCCTGTGTCAAGATATCTAGCTAGCCGAAGCGAAAGCCTCCACATTTAACTATTCTGTGGTAAAAACCAAAATAATACTCTTTTGACCCTATATTAGCGCTATTGTTAATATGACTATGTTTTTCTCGTCCGATAATATACCTATCTGGAATTTTGGAATGTTGATTGTTCGACAGGCAAAGACTTGTTAGCTAAGTAGCTAGCTAGCCAGCTTAGCGGCTATCTAACTAACCTTGCTTGGGACTTCAGATTGTTTTTTCCACTCATCGTGTTGACTGTAATGTGCGTCTTCTTTAGGATTTCAGTTATGGGGTCCACCTGTTATGTGTGTATTACAATGTTAAAAGCGGTTCGCTTCTAAGCAAGTTAAGTTCGACCGCTAGCCAGGTAGTTAAATGCCTTGTTTGTTAGTTATGCGGGCAGCTAACCAATATAGCTAAGTTCGTAATTAGCTGTCTGAAATTAAACATTTTGAAATGTGGCCGAAGTGGTTTTAACAGTTACCTTCTGTTTCAGGGCCAAGAGCTTCGGATTTCATCAAACAAAATGGGTGAGTGAAAATCAACTGTATTTTAATGTACATGTCGACACAGCGAAAACTCATGAAGACATAAATTATCAATATTAACTTAAACAGTTTTACTTGGATCCCTATTGTTCCCTCAGATGGTGAAGAGAAGACCTACGGTGGTTGTGAAGGCCCAGATGCTATGTATGTGAAGTTGATCTCCTCTGATGGCCATGAGTTTATAGTGAAGAGGGAACACGCCTTAACCTCTGGGACCATCAAAGCCATGTTGAGCGGACCAGGTAAGCATCTTGTCTTAACGTGCTGAGTTCTGGTCTTGTAGTAGATCTTCCTCCCCTGTTCCGAAGGCAGTGGTTCAATCCCATTTCATCTCATTATCTTAGCTTAACTTTCTTGCAATAAAAAAAAAGATTACCCTTGAGAACTTGAAGCAGTGTGTGGTCAAATAAACTCACGACTGAACTTTAATTGGGGTTTATTCCTATGAGGCACCTGACATTCTAACAACTAGCTCAACCCTCAAGTTAAATTGGCACTATGTAGAATCCAGCCTCCAACATTTACAAGACTAAATTCAAGCAATAACAACGATTTGTCTCATCTTCCTCTTCACTTACCAAACAAGGCTGGTTGTCGTATTAGGTTGTCGTATTAGCTAGTACAGGCTGGTTTTGGTTGGGGGGATAGTACTGCATGTCTCTACAGGGAGTATGAAACTACACATCAATGCAAATTAATAGACGGACCGGCAAGAACGTTTTAAATGGGGAATATCTCAGGCACTTGTTAAAAAAAAAAAAAAAAAAAAAAAATTCGAATACAAATATTTGAAATATTAACTCAACTTATGAACTGCAGATGCCTTCTGGCCATTTATGCTTGTCTTTATGCTAGTACTACGGTAGAAATTGTACATATCGCCCCTTTAAAGATGCAGTCGTAGTAGAACAGGTTTATTGAATGCACGTTTTGTAAAGACTCCGTCCTCCATTCAAAAAGGAACTGCAAAGATCGGAGTTTGCTTGGCATAAAGGTAACCTTTGCTTAACCTTTGGAAATGTACCCACTATGACGTTACTTCCTGGGTCTGCGTTTGCTGTCTCTTCCTGGGTCTGTGAATGCTGTCTCTGCAAATGCAGGACCACTGTCTTTTTGTGAAGGTGCATAGCTAAAAACAGGAAATGGGATTGAGTCCAGACTTAAATCTTCATTCCGTGCATCAAACTAACGTATGTATGTAAAATGTAAGGTACAGCCCAACAACCTGTATAAGTGTGTTATTTCTTCTTCACAGGACAGTTTGCTGAGAATGAAACCAATGAAGTGAACTTCAGAGAGATCCCCTCCCATGTCCTGTCTAAGGTGTGCATGTACTTCACCTACAAGGTCCGCTATACCAACAGCTCCACAGAAATACCTGAATTCCCCATCGCCCCTGAGATTGCACTGGAACTCCTAATGGCTGCAAACTTTTTGGATTGTTAAAACTCTAAACGAAATGTAGCAGCTTTAAAACATTTTTAGATTTTTTTGACTATTTAACTTGTTTGCCATGTTGCTTCAGATTAAAAAAAAAATGCTGAGTCTGTTATGTCAGTAAGCTTTGGAAAATGTTTATTTTTTGCACCAGGCTTTATGTCCAGATTATTGGTCGTAAAGATTTTCATTTTAATATAATAAACTGAAATGGTTGCTCCAGATTGCGATGAAATTTGGAAACCCTTTCTGACAGTTTTTCCTTACCTCCCCACCACAATAAAGTTTGTTTTTGGTGAGTGTTTTGGTGGTAACTGTTTTTGAGTGACAAAAGATTGCTGCTGAGGCAGTTCTCTTAATCTGATCTGCAACGTACCAGGCTAAACCGGCATGATTCAACAATATGAAACATTTATTTTGCATCATATGCTTTTTTTTTTGGAAGGCAGGTAAAGCTTTCAGTTAAAACTCACTTTGCATGAATGGGTAATTCCTGGGAACATGAATGAATTAACTTATCTAGCAATGTATAATAATCTAATGGTATTAATCTAGGATAGGTTTTGTTTTCTGAATCATTATTGATTAAATGACATTGGCTGGGTGCACCTGATCCTAGATCTGTAACGGTTACTCAAATGTCCTGAATGCAGGCCAATAAAAATGTTGAGGCTGCAACCTAACTAAATAGTAACCTCTTGTATGTCTTACATGATGACCTGACTGAATCATGTATCTATTTTATTTCACGTTATTTATTCTTCCCATACAACTACAATTAAATAGGTTGGATATGAGTTTATGAAACAGTCGGCAGAATAATATGTTGACATTCATGTGAAAAAGCCTAATGGATAATGATTATTTCTGTAACATCAATGAGAAAGTAATGTGGTCTTCGAGAAGAAGAGGGAGTGTTTTAACCCTGCGCAGATTTCACTGAATTCTCTGTTTCAGGCGTTATGCCACGTTCCCTCCGGTAAAGGGGCGTCTGTCTGTCTTTGACCTTAAAAGGTAATTTGGGAGTCAGGTTATAAAGCTGTCTCTCTGCAATAACTTTAGTTTACATTGATCCATTCTGCTCAAGAAAACATTAGTTGTCATGCTAAACTCATCGTTTAATCTCAAAGGCGGTTCTCCAAAAAATATTTTGGTTGACCGAGATGTGTAACCGATGGTAACCCAAAACACATTTTACCTGTGGAGGTTGTGACCATAAACATGAGCAAATGTGCGGACTGGTAAAAAAAAAGCACAGTAATGAACGTAACTCTGAATTATTTTAAGTGTATTTCGTTACATATCCTGTTTTCTGTTCTGCAAGAAAAGTACATAGAAGGGCAATCATTTTCTCACTACATTTTTAGTGCGATTGCCGCAAGCAGGGCACTTTTGTTTTGTCAACATAACTACCCTTAACCCACGTGATACCCTGACGTGGGTATCGTTCTGCGTTGCTTTGCTTTGCCCTGATGCAGGGGGTTTCCATCATGGCGTCGATGCAGGTAGGATTTCTATTGACACCGATCGCTTTTTATCGGATGTATGGTTTTTTTCACCACTACGTCAAGTCAGTTAATATATTTTTCTGTCAGTATGAGTATATAGGTCGGTTTGAAATGCAAGTTGTTGCGAAACGTATTTGTTAAAGGTGGCGTTTCAACAGCTGCATCTAGCGAGGCAAAACAGCCACACAACTATACGTAGTAGCTCCAATGTTAGCTTACTAGCTAGCTAACACTGCCAGTTCTAAATGAGAACAGGCTAGTGGCTAATGAGGTTAGCAAGATAACTTAGCTAGTTAGGTACTCTGTTGGGGATTGTCAGTTGCAATATTTAAATGAAACTGCTAGCTATTAAATAAATTAGTGCATATACATGGCATCCAGTGACAGAAGAAGCCACCTAAGACAAGTATAGGCTGGAATACTTCACTGGTTTGGAATACTTCACTAACGTTAACTAACTTAAGTTGGCTGCCGTTAGCGTTGTTAGCTAGGAAGGTTATCAGCTGGCTGGCTGGGTAAGATAAGCTTGTTTGAATTAATGAAGTGGATTACCTAGTTATTTGTATAATTGCGTTAGCTAGCAAACTTGGTATTCTGGAAGCCTAGCCATTTAAAACTATCGAGGCAACTGGTTGTCAACATTCTAACGTTTGTTGTTATGATGATAAACACTGCGTAGGCATTTTGTGATAAACGTTACACACGACCTGTTTCAAGCGCAGCTTGTTTATTTTTGCCCTAAAAAAACGTTGCTGCCTCTCTTTGTTGGGGGTCTACGAATACAGTCCGTTACCAAACAGACTTTAAATACAATTACATTTCAAGTACTTTACTGTGCCAGTGCGCAGGACGTTTAGCCCGGCATTATTACTACGTACGGGGGACGAAAGCTATGAAGGAATATATACTGATTTTCAATAGACTGATTTTTCTATTGAAGCCCCATTTCCTCTTTGATTACTTAATTTCACAATAAGTCATCCCGGAACTATTGCTTTTTTGGTCCACGTTGTGCACGTGCATTATCTGGAGGCAAGAGGGTCTGCCACAGACCTATATTTGGATAGTTTGTTTATAATACGGACCACTGGATATTAAGACCAATCGGAACGGTTTAAATGTGTTCACGGATCCGAACTCATTGCAAGAAGTAACGTTATTGGGTGTGGCATTTGTTCGTAGCATTGGATTTTGGTAGCCGGGCAATAGCTTATTTGCTAGTTTTGACACTAGGGTGGTTGACCAGTTGGCAGTTTCTCTAAATGTTTGAACTATTTTCATGTTGATTTTAGTTTTTAGAAATAAATGATAAATTATGTTCACCATGGGGAGCCCAGCGCTAGGCTAATCTGTTTCATCTATTGCAAACATGGCTAGCATGTATCTACTGTCATTTTTATGAGACAAAAACACTATGCCAAGGAAACAACAATATAGTGCAGCTGTTTAGTATTGTCATTTTTTTATTATTGCTATGACTTTCTCACTCCTTCTGTTGCACGTTTTTCGCTTGAAGTTGACAGTTGTTGGCTGCCAGCAATGGTTTGGGATGCACCGAGATCGGCCATCAATCGCTATCGGTCGATTACTGGCAAAAATGTATTGTTATTGTCGTTTGTGTTATTGTTTAATTTGTATTAGTTTTTCTCTGTTGCAATTTTGTTGACATCTAGTACCTTATGTAATACATTTATATCTTATAATTGCAAAAACAGAATGTGTATTTATTATCATGTAATTTATACATATTCCATTCATCATTAGACTTATTTTTTTTAAATAAATTTGAAGATAACCTTTGTATGACTGCATTTGCGTTTGTTGAAATAAGAAGCATCAACAGAAGCAACATTTTTAATTAAATTGATGCCAGGGTACACTGGTACAGAAATGACAAAACATCAGTATCGATCGTCTGATTGTGCTATCAGAATACCAGTACCAGCCCAGAATCTTCCTGTCTGCGCGTCCCCAGTTTGAGGATCAGTGCCTCCGGCCCTTTCCGTAGCCAAAATCAACTAACTTTATAAGCACATTCACCACTCTGTCGAGGTAACCTGTGAATGCAACTTTCCCATAAGTCTAGAGAAACTCCAGGCGAAGTTGTTAATGTATCTGCACTGTGTCCTTTCTTCACCAGTTCATTTTACGTATATGTTTCAAATGTACTGCAAGTAAAATTGTGTGGGGAACATTGTTTAGGGATTTTCTTTTAAAAACGTGTGATTACAAGTTCCACATATCAACTTTCTCTCCTTTGTTGACAAAGAGCAACAATGAAGAGGTGAATGTTTTTAATTAAATTGCTCTGATTTCTGGATCATGATTTCAGTCTGTGAGTGTTTATAGCTTGTCTGCCACATCTTCAAACACTTTGCAGAAAGAATGGTCTGAAACTACTTTTTATTCTGATTCTTAATCATATGCTAGAGGGCTGTTGACCACAAATTTTCACACTTGTTCTTTCAAACTTCTATGCACTTCATACCATTTTAAATGTAATTAATTGCAGTGTCTTGTGTTGTTTAATTACTGTGTATGTAGCTTTCTGCATGGGCCTTTTTTCCCTGGATTCATTTGCCCATGAGACTAAAACGCAACTTGACCTCTGTTGAACTCAATTTGACCTCTGTCATAGTACTTTAGCTTCAATCTAAACATGTGCTTCTTCCCCTACAGAAAAGGCTACAAAAGGAACTATTAGCTTTGCAAAATGATCCGCCCCCTGGAATGACGCTCAATGAAAAAAGTGTACAGAACACCATCACACAGTGAGTACATTTTAC